>BQKZ01001156.1:102606-121246 GCA_036244855.1 Temnopleurus reevesii | reverse complement strand
CCTCTCTCCAGCCCTGCTACGGGTTGGCAATGCATATTAATGGCACCCCTTTTCAACAGCGGAATGTTATAAATCACCGCAAAAAAACAGTTGGTGCAATTTCTGAATAGCCAAATTGGAAAGCATTGATGCATTCAAGGCCAAATGTGATATGCACAATCTTGTAACGAAACCGAAAAGCGTAAAAGATCGTTAGTTGTAGTATTATGTTTATTTCCTTTCATTTACTTCTGAATAGCAACACTTAAAAGAAAAGTCGAACAATCATCGCATGAGCGCGCACCAAGAAGGCGATGGATTATAGCATTCATTTAAAGCCAACAATAACATGAACAGATCCGGGTCTGGCATAAAGAACAAATTATCACTTAAGAGAAGTGCTTTACGTATCGATCCCGGAACCCTCCCGATGAATGAACACAGCTTTTATATGACAATTTTCTCTGGGGGTTGCTTGTTATGTAGTATTCAGAAATGCATTCAAACGATGGGATAGGGCAAAATGTATATAACTTTTTTTATCAAGCAACAACTACCCAAAAAACGGATTAACAACCAAGAAAACATCTAATTATACTTGTCATTGCTTGTACTTATTTTCTTTTTCTATCTATTTTTTTGTATATTGTATATTTTGTATATCTTTGCATTTTATACCTGACTGTTCAACAGAAGCATTGCTTAGAATGCTAACGTCCTAACACTATCACTCCCATGATAACCGGGGATATATGGGAAGAATTAAAAAATATGTCCCTAATGTTACCAGGGATATTTGCCGCCCCCGCCGCAAACTCAGAATGTGTCTAACGAGCGCTACATTTTTAAAAACATTTATATGTATTTGTTATTACTGTATCACTGCAGTAGGTGTTTTAGGCAAGGTAAGACTGTAAGATTCTTACAACATAGCGACAATTTCAACTGGCAAAAAAAAGAAATGAATAAATAGAAGTAGAAAAAGCACTGCTCATGTATTAAAATGCATGTATTGATATATTATAAAGCATGGATTTTTGCTCCCACCTTTTTAGTCCATGTGTGAGTAGGAAATAAAGAAATAAGCATCTTAACAATTTAATGTAATTCTAAAGTCGAAATAACACATTGAGTTGATTAATGTTTTATTCGGTATTTACAATGAGATATTCTTCAGTCTACATTAAACTTCCCCTCTTTTCTTGCGCCTTGAAACTTCTGTATAAAGTACAATACAAATAATTTTGTTCTAAAATTATTATTGTTGTTATAAATCCACCTACTCAGTAAAGTGGAGGATATAAAACAAATAATTGCTACCATTATTTTCATTGAATGCGCATGGAAATACCTTTTCCTATTGTCTTGTTTTCTGTATAGGCAATTGCAAATGTTTCTTCATAAGTTGTTGGCTGCGCCATTTAAAAAAAACGGACACGCGCAAGTGATCATATAGTGCATCTATAGTGCATAGTTTGATATGTTTATTTTCCCCTTTTATGAATTCTGAATAATCATCTCAAAGAAGCACAAAAGACTATTAAGCTTGACTTTGCATGCAGCGCAGATCAATTTACACGCCATACAAAAGACAACAGTCTTTCTACGAGCGCGACATAACTAAGTGATTAGCATTCATTAAAAGTCAAGTACAAAACTGCCAGCAAAAGGAAGATAAATATATATATATAATATAACGCAATATCGCCCGAGTTCCGGGAAATTTCTTTCTTCTATAATAACTTAAACAAAAGTCATGCTAGATCGTGAGTCCTTTGCGATCGCGTGAGCTCAAGCTGGAACCGACACAGATCGTTAAAACATGAATATTCATGAGCCTTCGTTCCCTGATCCGGCAGCCAATGAGGGGTTGCGCGGTCGTTAAGGGGCGGAGCGAATGCCGATGACCTCCGAACGCGGCAAAATCAAATCCATCATATCTGAAGACACCGAAAAAAAACTGGCCTTAAAAAAACGAATTTTAACACTCTTTCCGTTGAAATTTTGGCTTGAAATTTTGACACATGATAGATGAATAGTGTATGGACATAACACGATAAAAAATTGTAATTTGATATTTTTCGACTTTCATGACTAAAACCTCAATTTTCTCGGTTCGATGACTTGCGACTTGTGTCTCATTTTGATCTGGCGAGTCACATTTAGTTATGACTAAATGGATGGTACATTCATTTAATGTTCAATTCCCCCAACAACATCTAAAAAGAGATAAGATTTTATAATTGTTTTTCTAATTCAGGATCTGGTGGCTCACTTCAACTTTCACAATTATGACAATTTACGGCATCACTCTGCCAAGAAGATTGATCCTGTACATCAAAGAACACATAGTCAGGTGAGAGAACACAACTAGCTACACAACAACACAATGAATAGTTAATATGAATATCTCATTTTGGGCATTTGTGGCATGATAAATCTGCATAATGAATAATATAAATGCCCCTTCATATCATATCTTGTGGCATAACTTCCACAACTTGGACAATCTGCGGCATCAATCTACCAAGAGATTGATGCTGTTTTTGAAAGAACACTTAGTCAGGTGAGATAATGCAGCTACACTGTGAAATCGAAGGACAAAGAAATTTGACAAAATAAAAAAGTTCCCATTCAAACTAGATGCTAGTGTCCTAAGGTATTTTTTCCAGAATGATTATCATAGTAGAATAGCCCTCCATCAAGAAATTATATTGATATTTGATTGATCAATTATTATTTTTAATAGACATCCAAGATCACATATTGTTTGGAGATGCTTGAACTTTGAGGGAAAATTATTATATATGAGAAAATATAAGGAAGAATGTGAACATTGATACTGATTATTCCTCCACCTTGAATAGGCAACCAGAATCATGAAGCTTTCTGTTGTACAGTCTAACGTTGTAATAACGAGGTCTTTGGGAACAGAGGAATTACCTCTTTATATTGAAACCTTTGTTATGTCACGGTCAAAAGACAATCAAATACAATGAAATGGGACCAGGAAAATTGTTATAACAAGATCTAGTTATATCAGTGTTCTTTATAACGAGGTTTGACTGTATTATCATATCAGAATAATCCTTCACCAAGAAACATGAATTATGATATGATTTTAGATGTTAATTTGGAGCTTACAAAAGAGATTTTGATTTATGAAAATTATTGCCAGAGCATAAGAGCAAATCACCAGAAAACATAAAACCTTGATACTGATGTGAAATCATTATTATACCATCTCAGCAAGCATAGGCAACCATGATCATGAAGTTGTTGTTAGATGCTTATAACTGATGCTCTATTTCTGACGGAAAGATTCTGAAAATTATAGTGTAAGAGCCAATCGGCAGAAAATATGTAAAACTTGATACTAAATTCACTATTTCTCCGTCTTGAATAGGCAACCAGGATCATGAAGCTATTGTTTGGTGCTTACAATGGAGATGCAAGTGCCCTGAGGCAGTACTTCTTACAAGGAATGGACATGTCAGAGAGTGATTATGATAGTAGAACAGCGCTTCATCTTGCTGCCGCAGAAGGTAATGTATATATGCTTTCTGTTACGGACATTGTCAAATTTGCAATAAGTTAGCAAACTTTAGGAGGGATGTTGCAAGAACGCTGGAATTGAATGTAAATCAATTGCATATATGTTGCAAATTGAAACATGCATGTTCATTTGTGCATGGTCTGCACTTTGAACATTATTTTGATTGTCAGAAGTCAAAATTTCCTAACGACTCCCTCATCAATCGACCTGATCACCGACCAATTGTGGCAAGTGCAAGTGTTGCAATTAAAGATTTTCCAGTGTATATCTTGAAACTTAACTGTGCTTTTATTTATCATGTCATTTTAAAACACTTTTGTCACTATGTCAAAATCTTATGATACTAACACATTTTTATGCCTCCGCCACCATTAGGTGGTGCCGGAGGCATTATGATTTTGGGTTGTCCGTCTGTGTGTCCGTGTGTCAGTGCGCCGGTCCGTCCATGTGTTGCTGGGTTCATGGGGTCAAAGGTCTCAGGGCAAAAAAACTTGTAAAAAATCACCTAAAATTGCTTTTTACCGCTTTAACTTTATAACTGTTCAAATGATTGTGACCAAACTTGGCTCAAGTATTTATAAGCATGGGAGGATGAACTGATTAAATTTTTGGCTCAGGTGGTCAAAGGTCAAAGGTGAAAAGGCCAAAAAAACTTGTAAAAATTCACCCCAAATGGCTTTTTAAATGTAACTGTGAACCAATTACTTCTAAACGTGGGTCAATTATATAAAAGCACTTTAGGAAGAACTGATGAGTTGTGGTCAGAGGGCCAAACATTTTTAAAAAATCACCCAAAATGTTTCTGATTTCTGATGGCATGGGAGAAGTGGTAATATTTTTCTGATCGTGTGATGGCGGAGGCATAAATTTTGACTGCACGCAGTCGAAGATTCATCTATGTAGTTTATTCATAAATTACATTATCCTGTCTTGAAATTGCTTCCGATCATTCATGGATTGTGACAAAACAAGTTTGCATCTGGTCATCATTTAATGATCGGTTAGCAATGTAGCTCTCACATTATTAGTGACTGTATATCGATAATCTATTGTATCTTCTAGGTCACATAGAATGTGTTGAGTTCTTACTAGAGAAGTGCAATGTAAGCCCAGATGTCCTGGACAGGTAAGATTCATTTATTCATGATTTTTACGTATTCAAAAGATACGTTAATTGTTAACATTGAACAAATTGAAATCAGGACAGTCCGGAAGATAGACGGCTCTGACATGATTTCTTCCCTTCAGCCACATTTTATTTTGCTCTCTCCATTTATGGGTTGACAATGAATGATAAGGATGATTATACATTATAGATTTAATAGGTACTAAAAAAGAAACTTAACTATTAAGATATCAGATCTATGATGCCAAATTTATTCAACTTCGGTATTTTCAAGTTTGTTTTTGCAAATGTGAATACTAATTATGAGGACTAATACTGCTAGTATCCAGCCTACATTTTAAAGGTCCACTTTTATGACAATATATGTTGACTTGTGATGATCTATGTTACCCTTCCCATCACCTTTGTGAATGAGAGAGCTCCCAAATGGTTCCCATATATTTTATAATAATTTTTCTTTATATTTTAGAGAGACATTTTGGGAACGCCCCTAAAAATTCTCTTCATATGCAAAGTACTGTATATGAAGTCATATACAGTACTATGCATATGAAAATAATTTTTAGGGGGCATTTGTAGAAATCCCTTGGAGGGGAACTTATTTGATTGACAAAAGATATTATGATATAATTACACCTGACATGAACATACTTTAAATCATTCCTCATTATGTCTTATGTTAATTGGGAAATATTTTTACAACTGGCCATTATTAAGAGAGGTTAACTTGGGAACAATGAAGATGGAATGCAATTACTGCTCAATGGAGTATCAAGTGAATGTTTCCACAATTCTATCAATAGAAACAACAGGCTCAATGGTGGAATGATTCAAGGTTTGTTTACGTCAGGTGAAAGCACGTCCTAATATCCTTTGTAAATAAAATAAGTTCCCCTTCAAGGGATTTCAACAAATGCCGCTAAACATTCTATTCATATGCATAGTACTGTATATGACCTCATATACAGTACTCTGCATATGAAGAGAATTTTTAGGGGCGTTCCCAAATTGGCTCACTAAAATATAAAGAAAAATTATTATAAAATATATGGGACACATTTGGGAGCTCTCTCACTCACAAGGTTGATGGTAAGGGTAGCATAGATCACCACAAGTCAACATGCATTGTCATAAAAGTGGACCTTAAACCATGCCTATCTTGCCTATTTTGTAATTTGCCGCCCTCTATCGATGAAAACCATAAAGTGTTTAATTATAGGATGACTCACAATACAATCAAAGCGTTTTATCTGATTTGAAGTACCAATGAATGTATCTCAATTGCATTGATATCTGTATGTAGGCGGCGAATATTTGCCTCCCTCTATTGGTTCAAAGTGTGTAGTGTTAAATAGCACGATGACTCATAATACAATCAAATCGTTTTATCTGATATAAAATACATTTACCAATGATTGTTTCTCAATCGCCCAGATAGACATGTCTATGTACCTACGCTATGATTGTTTGCCGCCCTCTATCACCTCAGACCATATAGTGTTTAACAACAGGATGACTCATAATACAATCAAAGTGTTTTATCTGATGTGAAGTACCAATGAGTGTGTCTCAATCTTCCTGATCGATGTGATATCTGTGTAGCTAGGCTACGAGATGGCTTGATTGAGTTGGTATCAGTTAGGTAGTGTTGACTGATGGTTGTGACCTTCTAGATTCAGATGAGTTGATAGACAAAGAGCTACATGTAGGAGGGGGAGAGCGGTAGAGCTAAGGAGAGAGAGAAAGAAAAAATAACATTTTTAACTTAAAAGTTCTTGTTCCTATTCTCTATTCTTCCACCTCTCAATCACCCGGTTATCCATCCATCTATCCATCCATCTTATCAACATATCCATTCATTCACATATCTCTACATCCTACAAATGCCTGTATTGGTTTATAAATCTATAAATTAATCCCCACTTTCAATCCATCAATCAATCCATCTTTTTATCCATCCTTACCTATATCTAATCATTATGTCCTAAACATTTCACCTTGTCATGATAAGGAAAGAATTTCAATTTTCAAGTTTTTGTTTTTATTGTGATTTGCAGATTACATCATATTTATTTTTCACTGTTTGGAGAAATGTTTTTAGAAGTGTTGCCCTCTCTGTCCTATTTGTTTATATTTATAATTTTAATTATAGTATTTTAAGTCATTTGGAGTTGTGGTTCTGAGTTTTGCCTTTCAACCAGTAGGTTATGGTTCAAATCACACGCATGGTATTAGTTTCCTTCCCCCCAAAAAAATCATCCACATTGTGCTGCACTTAACCAAGGTGTGATGAATGATTACCTCTAGCAAGAATATTTATTTTTTGAAGCACTTGTTAGAAAGGATTGGAATGGCTAAACCCAATAGAATAATGAAACATAAAACACTTTGAGACCCCTTCAATGTAGATATATACATTTTATAAAACTTTGCATGTATTATTACTGTTACTTTTATTAAGAATTTGGACGACTACTCTTGCCCATCCTCATACCCCTGACTACTGCAACCTGAACACCCATCAATTCGTTTATCAATCAATCAAATGAATTGGTAGTGACATGGCATTGTCTTGTGAATGAGCTCGATGAGTTTGATCAGTCAATCAATGTTTTCTATGTGGTCAGCATCTGTCCGACCAGTTAGCAGTAAAGCTAGCAGATTAGCCCTTCTTATCTCGGATAGTTCCTATTTGTGCTGGATGGTCATAAAGTGATTAGCACTCATCATTGTGTTGTATTCCAATATTTTCCATTAAATTAAGATTGACCATATTAAATGAAAATGATTGAATAACAAGAGTTATCTCAAAAGCAAGAAGACAGTTTTCTTGTGTTATATATGAAAGAGTCATATACAAATTTTAAATTAAGTGATAACTGATGACACCAGACTTATAGTGGATATCGGAGGTTGTTCTAGAATCTTGTGATCAATTGCAAGTTTCATTTGATCAGCATGCGCCATTTAAATTATTGTTTCATGCAGATCTTTAAAAGACCACAAAGCTTGTTGGAACGAAAATATGTATATCAATTTGCAAGTGATTTGCAATTGATCACAAGTTTCTAGCAACACTCCCTTATGATCATCCCATTATTCAGTTATAAAGAAAAAGATGATGAAATTGATTAAATATGTAGGATTTTCAACACATTTAATACATGAATCTCAAATCCGTCCCTCCATCCATCATTTGAATCAATTAGTAGTCACATGACATTGTCTTGTGAATGAGCTCGATGAGTTTGATCAGTCAATCAATGTTTTCTATGTGGTCAGCATCTGTCCGACCAGTTAGGAGTAAAGCTAGCAGATTAGCCCTTCTTATCTCAGGTAGTTCATATTTGTGCTGGATGGTCATAAAGTAATTAGCACTCATCATTATGTTGTATTCCAATATTTTCCATTAAATTAAGATTGACCATATTAAATGAAAATGATTGAATAACAAGAGTTATCTCAAAAGCAAGAAGACAGTTTTCTTGTGTTACATGTATATATGAAAGAGTCATATACAAATTTTAAATTAAGTGATAACTGATGACACCAGACTTATAGTGGATATCGGAGGTTGTTCTAGAATCTTGTGATCAATTGCAAGTTTCATTTGATCAGCATGCGCCATTTAAATTATTGTTTCATGCAGATCTTTAAAAGACCACAAAGCTTGTTGGAACGAAAATATGTATATCAATTTGCAAGTGATTTGCAATTGATCACAAGTTTCTAGCAACACTCCCTTATGATCATCCCATTATTCAGTTATAAAGAAAAAGATGATGAAATTGATTAAATATGTAGGATTTTCAACACATTTAATACATGAATCTCAAATCCGTCCCTCCATCCATCATTTGAATCAATTAGTAGTCACATGACATTGTCTTGTGAATGAGCTCGATGAGTTTGATCAGTCAATCAATGTTTTCTATGTGGTCAGCATCTGTCCGACCAGTTAGCAGTAAAGCTAGCAGATTAGCCCTTCTTATCTCAGATAGTTCATATTTGGGCTGGATGGTCATAAAGTGATTAGTGCTCATCATTTTTTTGTCTTCAAATATTTTCCATTAGCTAATATAGTGATATTAAATGAAAATCATTGAATGACTGAAATTATTTTAAAAGTGAGATGTTTCTAGTGTTGTATAGGAAAGAGTCATACACAAACTTTATATTAAGTGATACTAATTACACCAGACTTATGTCGGACAGTAGGGGATGTTGCTAGAAACGTGTGATTAATTACAAGTTGCACTTGATCGGCACTTGTCATTTAAAATCGTTGTTTCATGCGCATCTTTTCATGTGTGCAGACCATGTGAAAATGAAAATGTGCATGTCAATTTGCAACTGGATTGCAGTTGATTTTCAATTGATAAACAGTTTCTTGCAACACCCCATTATGGTCATTCCATTATCCAGTAAAAAATGATAGAAATATTGCAGTCATGAACAATTGTGCGAATGACTATTATGCATGAATCATGAATATAAAATGAAGATCATGTGCAAATGAAAATATGCATATCAATTTTAAGTTTCTAGCAACACTCCCAGATGGTCATCTCATCTTTCAGTAATAAAGAAAAATTAATAAGATAAATATAAATATGAAGGATTTTCAAGATGTACGTAATTCATGAACCTCAAATCAATCAATTCACTCATCATTTGAATCAATTGAGTAGTGACATGGCATTGTCTTGTGAATGAGCTCGATGAGTTTGATCAGTCAACCAATGTTTTCTATGTGGTCAGCATCTGTCCGACCAGTTAGCAGTAAAGCTAGCAGATTAACCCTTCTTATCTTGGGTAGTTCATATTTGGGCTGGATGGTCATAAAGTGATTAGCACTCATCATTGTGTTGTATTTAGATAAAACAACACACACTTGGCTTTAACCAGTGAGTCAGGAAGCTCATTATTGATTTCAGAAACACAAAGCCTTCTTCCAAACCCAATTCATTTGTAGCCCACTAGTCTAAGCAGGCACCTGCTTAGACTATCAGCGTCTTGTTGTAGTGGTCACCTGTCTATAGTGGCCATAATAATAATAATAATAATGGTGGCTACTTGTATAGCGCACAGGTCCACCTTATCGGTGCTCATGGCGCTGAAAGCTTTACACTCACTATTACCCTGCTCTAGCTGGCAGCCATTACGGCGCTCCGCATTACAAGGAATTTCTTCCTGCCGTCCCTATTTACCTCACCTGGGTCGAGTGCAGCACACTGTAGATGAATTTCTTGCTGACGGAAATTGACGCCATAGGTGGGATTCGAACCTACGACCCTCTAGTTGAAAGGCGAGAGTCGGAACCACTACACTACGGCGCCTCCACGTGTCTATAGTGGCTAGCTGTCTATAATTATTGGCTAGCTGTCTATATTGGCCACCTTTCTTTAATAGCCAGATGTCTATAGTGGCCACCTGTCTATAGTGGTCACATGTTTATAATGGCCATTTGTCTATACTGGCCACCTGTATATAGTGGCGACATGTATATAGTGACCATGTGACCATAGTGACCTCCTGTATGATAATGTGTGCTACAGAACTTGTCTATGGAGTCACCTGATTTTAGTGTCCACTTTTTCTGTTTTCCATGTTTATGTTTTTCATGGATGACCACTAAAGACAGGTTTGGCTATCAATTGAATATGACCAAGTACATACTAGCACCAGGGTGCTACAAGAATTTTTTTCACCGGTTGCCCTGTTTGGCAATCAAGTGTTTAAATCACTTGCCCGAAATAAAGTTCCTCTTGCCCAAAATTGATGGCAAAAGCCAATTTGCATGTACAGGAAAACTTTTATAAAACTTGCCCTATTGGTAAGTGACAATTTCATTGACTTGCCCAACAGCTAAGTTTTGTTGCCCCAGGCTTGCGGGCAAGTGGATTTGTAGTGTCCTGTAGCAAGAAAAAAAATCAATGGGGTTATTATTGATATTGGAAACTCAGCAACACAAATGCTTCTTGTTAAATGTTACTGGCAAACCTCTCTATAATGACCCTCTGTCTATTATGGCAAACACTGATCCCTTTATGAAAATTTGTGCTACAGAACTTGTCTTTAAAGGTCACCTCTCTCTCTCTGTATTACCCATGGGTTGTAAAGTT
This sequence comes from Temnopleurus reevesii, assembly GCA_036244855.1. Taxonomy (NCBI): domain Eukaryota; kingdom Metazoa; phylum Echinodermata; class Echinoidea; order Temnopleuroida; family Temnopleuridae; genus Temnopleurus; species Temnopleurus reevesii. Next base: position 110,460 of record BQKZ01001156.1, on the reverse strand, counting down.
ACCACCTTTAACTTTGAATTTATTTTGCTTTGAATTGATATGCACAAAGTCAGGCTGGACCCAATTACACTTGAAGGCTTTAGCAGAATGTTGACATTTCATGAAATGTACAGGAAAGATAACAGTGATAGCTCCCTCTGGAGTTTGAGCTTGGTCATTCATGAAATTCTGGTCTTCANAGTGGATTTGTAGCGTCCTGTAGCAAGATAATAAATCAATGTGGTTATTATTGATATTGGAAACTCAGCAACACAAATGCTTCTTGTTAAATGTTACTGGCAAACCTCTCTATAATGACCCTCTGTCTATTATGGCAAACACTGATCCCTTTATGAAAATTTGTGCTACAGAACTTGTCTTTAAAGGTCACCTCTCTCTCTCTGTATTACCCATGGGTTGTAAAGTTACCACCTTTAACTTTGAATTTATTTTGCTTTGAATTGATATGCACAAAGTCAGGCTGGACCCAATTACACTTGAAGGCTTTAGCAGAATGTTGACATTTCATGAAATGTACAGGAAAGATAACAGTGATAGCTCCCTCTGGAGTTTGAGCTTGGTCATTCATGAAATTCTGGTCTTCATTGGCCAATAAATGCCTGTCTGTCAGGAATATCTTTTCTGAGTTGTAGCAAGTTATCTGATAAACCACACACTTGTGGTCATATTGGTTAATTGACATATTTGATTGGCACATCAATGATTTGTGTTTGTGTACATTGTGGGAGTTGTAAAGAAGAATATTGTGAAATTTTATGAATTTCTGAGGGAATGGTGATTGAGAAAGAAAGAAAAAAACATGATAGGGTAAAATGAAAGAATTTTGTGTAATATCTAGAATTTTGGGAAAGAGAAAAAGAGAGACTGTGTAGAGAGAAAGGAGGAAGTTACATGGTTTTTTTTTTAACCCGAAAGATATGGTATATAGTATTATTATGATATGTTTAGAAAGAAAAATTTCACATTCTGCACTTTTATTCAATTAATTGAATGCTATAATTATGTTTTAGTGCAAGTGGTTTGATCTTAATCTGTAGTGTCTAAAGTGTTAATTTGTTTTTATTAGGATTGAACAGACAATAAGATGATCATGAGTTCGTTTATCATTATTTGTTTCAATATCTGGTTACACATAGCGAGAATTAATTCTCCCTATGTGGCTCAGTAGTAAAGCATCTACCCCATGAAAGGGAGGTCATGGGTTAGATCCCTGTTAAGTCATACCAAAGAATTATTTTGAATTTGAATTGAATTGAATAGAAAATGTTTTTCTTTTTTTTAAAAACGTAATAAACCTAAGAAAATACAAGGTAATATTGTAAAAAATGAAAGAAGGAAATGAAAATCCTAAAAGCATAGTTTTAGGAGAGTAATACTAACTTTATGTTATGCAAGGCTCGCGGGAAGAAATTTGCAAAGTTGAAAGAGGTTTCCCTGGGTTAATGATATATGTTATCATGATTAGGATGGTATATTTTAGCTGAAATGGGTGATCCTCCCAGAATTGGGTAATGAAAAATAAATGTATGGGTTTTCAGAAGGGAAACTCTAAAATCCAGGGAAGTCCAAAGATGATACAAGCAAAGAGTCAAGTCAAGAACCATTAACCTTCATTTAAGGGCCCTTGACCACTTGACCATACCACTTCTACTTTCTTCATTATAACAACATTAACTTTTGAAGGAACTTGAGATACCACTTGTCACCTCTTAGTCTGAGAGCATTAGAGTTCCTGGTCTTCATTAGTCTTCCAGGGGTTAGTTGCACAAAATATAGGAAAAGTTTACTGTCATTGGTAAGGTTCAAACAGAGCCTAATCCTTGAAGGTTTTAAAGTAATGGTCGTGATACAGAAATTGATGGGGAACAAGCTGATGTATTTACAAATTGGTTTTCCATACATAACTGTGTATGAAATAAGAAGATTTTCAACTTTTTGTAGTTTGAGAATGCAAATAAGCTGATATTCTTACAAAGCGCTTGGTGAATGGACCGCCAGCAAACATGGGGCAAAGTGAATGGCACTTCCCATGGTATTGTGTGTGGATTGTGAGTTTTCTTTCAATTTGCATGTGAGGCAATGTGCTGTTAAAGAACGCGATACATGTCATCATTTTTGTTTTGCAAAGATTAAGCCATTTCTGGGTCGTTTTATTAAAACAAATTATAAACATGCTCTGATTTGCTATCGGAAAACTGCCTTATAGTAGTATTTTTACTGCAGCTCACAAAGTAGTAAATTATTCGAAGTACCATCTCTCCCAAAACGAATTGATATGTTTATTATTTGAGTAAAGATGGCAGTTTTCAACATTTATTCTGACTTCAGGCCCTGAAACTTGTATTTTGGGGCTTTTCTTGCTGTATTTTGTAATACCTTCTGTTTAGGTCACGTTAAGGAAAATGATTAGCAATGACTTTTTAATGATCGCTCAACTTTGCAACATTCCACATTCCCTCCTCTATTGAATGGGCTTATAGAATAGATTAGAGATGTCAGTACTCAAAAATTGATTTAATTAAAAGAAGGTTTAAAAAAAAAACGGACAAATTCAAGAGTAATTGAAGAATGGTAATTATTTGATATCATTGGTCACTTTGAAATGTTGTAGGCTCAAAATAGTCCTTTCTTTAGCTGCAATTGATTGTATTTTGCCTACAGTTACTGCCAAAATTTCGCTGAAAGTGTCAATGAAAGTTGGTTTTCTTGTCAGTATTAGTTATGAGAGTAGGACATGCAGATGTTTTCTAATTTAGCTTTGTGAAACGGGGCCCAATGGATGCCCAAACTTCTCCAGTGCTCTGAACTTGAGTCACTATCATCATTATAAAGTGGCACCATCACACCTCTTCAAAACCTCATTAAAACTCTTTGACATCATAGGATTGCATTGGTGATGGGACGGGAATAGCCCTTTTTGGTCTGTGACTCAGGATAGTGAAATGTTATAAGGAAATACCTGGAGATATTTTGCTTTATGTCAGACCTAGTCTAATAAAATGGGATCTCCCAAAGTTTTGAGACTTAAAGTGATGATCGATCTAAAGTGATGGTCTTTGTGTTGTTTTTTTTTCATTTTGAGTACAATAAAACATGTCTATAAAGACCACTGAAGGCAGACAGAAATAGAGTCTTTCTGAACAGATGGTCTGTATAAACAGGGTCATATAGATGTTATAAATTGCTTTCTAGGGAATTAAGGAGGATGATCTTTAAGGACAGGTGGTCTTTCGATACAAGTGGTTGCTAAAGCAGGCTTGACTGTAATATCTAACTTTTTGTTTCTTTTGGGTAGACATCGTTAGAGCCCAGTAGAGGTGGCTACTAGTTTTTATCATAGAATTCAATATCACTATCTAAATCAACGTCTTTATCATTGTTGTTTACATCATCATCATCATCATCATCAACATCACCACCACCATCATCATCATCATCATCACCACCACCATCATCATCATCATTGTCATCATCGTATTCACCATACCATAATCGTTTTATCATCAGTTCTGTGAACATCATTTTCATCATCATTTTCATCTTCATCATTTATCATTTTCATTCTCTTATATATTTGAAGGATGGTCTGATAAAGTAAATTTTGGCACCAAGCAGATTTTCAGACCATCTGCTTTTATAAAGAAAGTAATGCACAATCATACTTTATGATCAGTCAAAATCTGTTATTAAATTATATTACAGTGCCCAAGCAAATTTTACTCTCCTAAGATACGCATCACAATTTTATTTTTTATTTTTCTACTATATATTAAATAGATAATATCTTTATCAATGTAGAACAGTTTAGTGTATCCATTTCACATTCATTAATGATCAAAGTTTGAATTAAATCTTTAATCCCGATCTCACATCTAATGAACATATTGATGACTAATTAGGTTTTGTTGTTGTGGGGGCGGGGTGCATGGCACTTCAGCGTCCACTGGCGTTCGACCCTCTAAACATTCAGCACCCATAACTTTGACTTTGTTGTCCAATCAGTGGGAGCCCCTCCTTGTTTTTCCTCCATTATAAATGTTTATTTTCTTACTCTCCAAACAAACCTCATATGAGCATGTAACTGGTTTTTAATTGCATCAGAAGTGATTGCCAAGTTAGTGATGAGTTGCCAATTTAGGGATTTGTCAATAGACGGACAGTGATTCACCTCTATGGGAATTCCTCGCCTGTTGACTTCCAGGGGGATAAAAATCTTTGACGTCAATTTGAATGATTCGTCAAACTGCCATATTTCAAATCTGATTGAGCATATTATTGATCCTTGGGTAGATTAAATATTCTTAAAATGCAATATAATTCTGTATTGACCAATGTTGTGGTATTTGGGTGTTTTTTTTTATCTTGTTATATAAATGGAATATTTGTTTACCAACTGATCAAAACAAGCTAATACTGGTAAGTTACATATAAATATTGTTTGTGAAGGGAGTAAACATTTGAATATTTTGTTAAGATATGAACTTATGCATGCTTTGTGCGATACAAGTATTTTCTTTATTGTTGCATGCACAATGTTGTAGTTTCAAGACAGTTGATTTTATTTTTTAAAGAAAGATCACCATCACAAAAAAACTGTTATTTCAAAATAGCTCTGTTTATTATGCAACACCACTTTATGTGGAATTGCTTTTTTAATATAAGTTTGAGAAAAAATAGTCTCTTTAGATATATATACTGTATATTTAGGGGCTTTAGAAAATTCATCTATGTATGAAAAGGGGGAAATTAAAAAATAGCATATACTAAATGATTCTACATTTTTTCTTTTTTTCTTAATTTTGGAATCGCTGATTTGTTTTGTTTTTATGTTTTTTCTCCAAGTTTTGTCTCAAAGGCTCAGCCTCTATATTGCATAAAGAAAAAAAAAAGATTCACAAACTCAAACAAAATGCTAAGTCTTTTGAGGTTCACTCTTGACATTTAACTTCTCAAGTGATGATGCTTTATCAGGCATCGATCCACAACTGTGGTTCCTTTCATTCAAGATGATAAGATTGATGGAGAAGGAAAGAGAAATTTACTAATAGGAGTTTCAAATCCCTATATTTTTACTTTTCTTTGAAATTATCAGTATAAAGAGAGGAAAGATTCACAAATTCAAACAAAATGCTTAGTCTTTTGAGGTTCGCTCTGCCATTTAACTTCTTAAGTGATGAGGCTTTATCAAGCATTGATCCACAACAGTTATCTGTGGTTCCTTTCATTCAAGATGATAAGATTGATGAAGAAGAAAAGAGAAGTTTGCTAATAGGAGTTAATCTCTGACCTCACATCATCATAAAATCATTAAGCCAATCAAGCTATTGGACATGTCAATATAGTTCCATTCAGCACCTTTTAATCCTCCTCTTGTCTCCACCATTGATTGCAAATATCATCTCCTGAGTTTCAGCTTTTTTAGAATGAAAAAGAAGTATACTGCATTATCATTTTCAATATTTATCCCAGTTCCTTTTTTCTTCCATAATCATTTACGGTTTTTATTCTAATTGATATGCAACTATTTTTGTTTTGGTAATGTTTTGAACTTAGCCATTCTTTTCTTTATACAATCATTAAGCCAATCAAGCTGTTGAATATGTCAATATAGTTCCATTCAGCACCTTTTAATCCTCCTCTTGTCTACCCACTGTTTGTTATTATCATCTCTTTGGGGTTCCATATTGAAAATGTCCAATATGACATAAAAAATACATTATTTTCCATCCTGGCTACCTGTTTATAATCTAATATAAGACATTCTTTATATCGATATAAAACAATTTGGTAGGTTCAAATAGTGCTATAGGGTTATCAGCAGCAATTAGTTCTTTTTTATCTGAAATGAATGAAAAAGTTAAATATGTCTTGCGGGACACATAAAAATTCTCTATTCCAGAGTAAAAAGACTATGTAATTCCATGAAAAACAACATTTCCCAAATCAAAATTCTGTAGACATATCATTTTAACATCATAGTATCAGAACATTATTATATGAACTTTATTTTTTGTTGTATAAAAGTTTGGAATTGGGCCTAAAACGTGTTTGCTTTGTCTCATGAGTGCTTTTTTTTTAATGGTTGTTGCAGTAAATATTTCATGTGTTTAATTTTATTTTAATACAATTTTTAGTATTTCTCATGGAAAGAAATAATTGAATAGCATTTCTAGTGAAATCAATTGTATTTTTTTCTTATCAAAGCATTTGCTTTCATTTTGGATATGATTTAAAAAATGAGGGGGGAGTCTGGCTACTACTACATAGACCTGGCCCTTCCCTTAGGTATGTTTAGTCAAAGAAAACCAAGTATTTTTTGTTTGGTTATAATTTTTGGAGAGGACTTTTTTTGCCCTAATTTCAGTTTCATTTTTGAAAACTTTAACCCAGTCAGTAATATTCCATCTCACCAATCCATTTTGGTCCCCTCTGCCCTGCATCCCCACCCCACCAATGACTCACCCTAGACGCCCTAATCTCCACCATCTCGCCCTCCCCCATTCTATTTGATGTACACTCTAGAAACCCATTGTGACTCACCCAAAACCAGCGTTTGATCGAACAACTCTAAAAGTGGCAACAAGTTTTGCCTCTTCAAAACTTAGCGATCAGCAAAGAAAGCTCACTGGGTCGGCCACTTTCATGTGCCGACATCTGCTTTTGTTTTCACCAATTGTTTTGGGGCTCTCTTTAGAGTGGATTACTTTTCATGGCATTGTTTGAAAGATGTGTTTACAAAATCTTTTGTTCCTCAGACGAGTCATACATTTGTATACCCCTTCTAATTCTGATATCGATTGAAAATTAAATCTTTTATTAGGGACTTTAAAATGTGATATCTGGCTTCGGTTTTAATAAATAAAGAAATATCAATATTCACAGAATTGCTCAAGAATTGCTCAAAACTCGAGATCCAGATTTTAAAACTCAAGAGTGGAGGTTCATCAAAACCCAAACTCCACTTTTTGCTGAAGATTCCTCAAAGTGAATATTACATATTGTGAAGGGAGATGTATAACTTGTGGGCAAATGATATCAGAATATGGGCAACTTTCATTTGTTTGCATTTTTATGTATATTATACTTTTCCTATGAATTAGAAAAAAAAAAAACATTATTGAATTTGCATAGTATTATTGATGGTATTTGCAAGTAAGTTTTGAGTTCAATTTGTTTGCTCTACTGGCTCATTTACTTGATATTGGTCTGAAATAATTATGAATCATTGTGATTGCCACAATACAAGGGAGAGGTGGCATTTAAGTTGGACTAGATAATTCAAACATGGAAATAACTTAACAATTTGTTTTCTGTAAATAAATACGTTCTACTTAGGACCGTAGTTTAGTAATTGCCAACCTGACTTTATTTTGCGCCAATAACAATCATTTTTTTTTTAGATATTAGCTATGCCCCACCTGGAATGATGGGGATGTCAGTGGGTGAATACAAATTAGATGAACAAACTGTGAAAATCTTAGCAAAATCTGATAATTCATTAAAAAATTATGAGTTTTCAAATTCTCAATGATATCCCTACTGCTGATGGGGATCCGTGCGATCGGTAACTTTGATGGTATATATGACGTATTGTCAGACAACTCACTATTAACTTTGTACACCAAATTTCACATTTTCTTCCCCTTTTCAGAAAAATTAACCAAATGTTGTTTTTTGCTTGAATGTTTTATTTTTTTAATCAAACTATCTGTTTAGAATTCCAGAATCATAGATAAAGGAAAAAGATAATCACTTAATCATTTCTTTTCTCTTTCTCCTTGTATCTTCTCCTTTCTCCAGATGGGGCCACACGCCTTTAGATGATGCAAGACTGTTTGGCCACACAGAGGTTGT
>BQKZ01001156.1:66594-88476 GCA_036244855.1 Temnopleurus reevesii | reverse complement strand
GATCGTTGCATTGACAGTGTACAGGCGAGAAAAATGAATAGATTTGCTAAGAAAGCCGTTTGCCATTGAATAGTACCATGGAATAGTACCATGGAATAGTACTTTTCTTGTGCGCATGCGTCAGTCTAAAAAAGATCTGCCCGCGCGCGAGAGAGACACTGCTTCCCAGCTACACGGCGCGGCACGGGAAACTTCTGGCGGGCTTCGTTCGCATGATGTGCTCAACGAGAAGACGAGCCAGAGACTAGAAAAATAATTTATCAGATTATCAAATTATCATTAAGGCAAGGTAAGATTATTTAATCTGCTGCTATAGACTACTTTATTGTTGTTGTTGTTGTTAGAAGGGATAGAAAAGTAATATAAAATGACTTGATTCTCGGTACTGTTATTCGCACTGCCTGCACTCAGAGACCCGCCCGCACGCGAGAGAGACAGTGCTTCCCACCTACACGGCACGGGGAACTTCTGGCGGGCTTCGTTTGCATGATGTGCTCAACAAGAAGACGAGCAAGAGACTAGAAAAACAATTTATCAGATTATCAAATTATCATTAAGACAAGGTAAGATTATTTAATCTGCTGCAATAGACTACTTTATTGTTAATGTTGTTGTTGTAAGAAGGGATATAAAAGTAATATACAATGACTTGATTCTCGGTACTGGCTAAAACTATTCGCACTCATGAGCATGCAGATAGTATCACCTCCCTCGGGCCGTTGGCCCTCGGGAGAATGTTACTATCCGATGTTCATTCGTGCGAATAGTTTTAACCAGAACCTCGAAAGTCATTGTATATTTCTATACTATCCCTTTTGTTGACATGTTTTTCAACAAAATAAAGTTAGCTTGGGTCTTTTACTCAAAGTTGTTGAGAATATTCTTAAAAATCTATAATTCTATTTTCTTTAATATAATTCTCACTTTATTAGAAGCCGTAATGCCAAGAAAAAAAGTTGGGTGTTTTCATTGACCAACCCTGCAAAGTGGGACAAACTGACCCTTTTTTAAAATTCATATTTCCAATCTCTTATACAAGCATGCAGAATATAAGCTAAAACTATCAAAAAAAGATTATTTAGATTTACATTGCCTCCAAAGTTCTATTTCTATATTGAATATATCCAAAATGTTACAAAAATTGGACTCTTTAGATGACCAAACATATTTTTTTCTTGACCTATAATCATAGCCTCCGCTTCATCAACCTGTCTTGCGAACAAACACCTCGGTTAGTCCTGGCCCGTCAATCAAGATGGTTAACGGAGATAAGACCTAGTCTAAGACAAGAACCGGAAGGCTATGCGAGAGATAAGTGTGCCCAGATCGTGTAGGTACTGGACCTGGTTTGTTTACTGCGGAGGCGGAGAAGGAGGTGCAAGAGAGATGTTTACAGTCGTCATCAACCAAACTTCCTCACCTTAACATCACAAAATATTATTAAGTGTTCTTTAAAAATGGGTCGGGTTGTGAAATTGATAATTAATTTTTTTTAAATATCCCACGCATATTACGCAAGGAAGGTTAATCAGAAGACATCTTATTTGAAAACTGATAAAGGCAGATTGTTTAAATAAATAGTTCAACGAAAAGATACTCTTCATAAGTATTTATCATTTTGCTAATTCATTTCATACATATTTCTGTTTCTTTTAAAAAGCAAATCAAGAGGCAGTATGTCTTGTTTGAAAAGTGATAAATGCCTATTGATTGAATAAATAGTTCAATGAAAGATACTCTTCATAAGTACTTATTACTTTGCTAACTCATTTCATAAATATTTTCTGTTTCTTTTAAAAAGCAAAGCAAATTATAAAGAGGCAGAATGTCTTGTTTGAAAAGTGATAAATGCCTATTGATTGAATAAATAGTTCATGGAAAGATACTCTTCATTAGTATTTATCACTTTGCCAATTCATTTCATAAATATTTTTTGTTCCTTTTAAAAAGCAAATCAAGAGGCAGAATATCTTGTTTGAGAAATGATAAAGGTGGATTGATTTAATAAAGATACTCTTCATAAGTATTTATCACTTTGGTAATTCATTGCATAAATATTTTCTGCTTCTTTTAAAAAGTAAAGCACATTAAGAGGCAGTATGTCTTGTTTGAAAAAATAATAAAGGCGTATTGATTTAATAAATAGTTCAATGAAAAGATACTTCTCATTAGTATTTATCACTTTGCTAACGCATTTCATAATATATTTTCTGTTTCTTTTTTAAAACAAATTAAGTGATGGTATGAAAAATCATCAATGCAAGAGAAGTTAAAAATTAAATACCAGTGACCTTTTCTGTTCTTTATGATGAAATATACATGTTTTAATCATTGCTCAAGATAGCATTTAATAACATTCCTTCCTTTCATAAATATTTTATGTTTGTTTTAAAAAGCAAATTAAGAGGCAGTATGTCCTGTTTGAAAAGTGATAAATGCCTATTGATTGAATAAATAGTTAAAATTTAAATATTTAAAAATTAAAAATCAAATACCAGTGACCTTTTCTGTTCTTTATGATGAAATATGTAATAATCATTGCTCAAGATAGCATTTAATAACATTCCTTCCTAAGTATTGCAACATTTCATGTTCATTAAAATGCATGGTCATTGTTTTTAACCTTCTGACTTCTCTCTATATATTGTGGAAAAGAACGATACATAAGGTCTACACAGAGAATTCATGTACATCAGTTTATAGATATATACCGTTGTTGAATTATAGAATATCTAATCTACGTCAAATCATTAATCACTTTAATAATGGTTTTACAACATATGAGAAATGCACTACTGTTTTCTATCTTTTGCTGTCTATTTATCTTCTTTAATAAACCCTTCATGACAAAACTAGTTCTCATTACCCGTATTTCCAAGCTACATGTCTAAAGAAATCATTTAATGTATCAATAGATTATAAGACATTTACAACTTGTGAGAAAACCACTACTTTATAATTTTAATTGAACACTTGATAAATGTTGTCCAATTTATTTCAATTAACGCTAGTAATACCTTTGCTGACTCTCTAAACCTTACATGTTCTGGCAATGGACAATTATCATCAATGTGATTTCAAATCTATCAATCAGCTATTCATTGTAACAGGGTACACTTTTTAGTTTTATAAAATCGTATGCTCGGAAACTCCTCAGAACTGTGATAAACCTGACATATGTCAGGACTGTATTTAAGAAGCTTGACACACACCCCAAAATATCTACGGGGTCATGAGTTCAATGAATTTCATGTGCATTAATATTTCCTGCATTTCCGTGATCATAATCCCTTGAGAAAATATTAATAATCAATTTAGACAGACAAAGAAAATATGTAATGATTCATTTTCTCTGAATCATTTGCTTTCTTGGAAAATGGAAGTAACATTCCCCCTTTCTCTCCACACCCCAAAATACTAAAATAGGCTGGTGGTGATGAAAAACGAGTCTAACTTTAAAAAGTCTTCGCGTCATTCAGAGCTGGCATTTCATCGCTCCGTGATTCAGAAGATCGCAATAAGAATCTGATAGCTTCCCCAAACGAGATCAGTAAAGATTACGTCGCTAATCATACGCCGTGATTAAGCCGCGGCATGTTTCAGAATTTCTCTTTTGGATACAAAAGGGTTGACAAGCAGAAAAAAAACACAAAGAAAATGTTGAAAATGATGAGATGATGCTTATAATCTCTCATTAATACACTGAGACAATGGCATTGTAGGCGTAATCAACAAGTCAAATTACGCATAATGACTCAGAATATCAGACACCCTGAAGGAAGTTTTGAAAATATGACTGTCCTTTTTATCTTAATATCTGCATCATCTCATTAAATCAATGATATTTTAAGTACTTTCATGTTATCCAAGGTCTTCACTTCAATACAAGATAAAATCCTTGACTGCATTTTATCTCATTGAACCATTAAGGTGAAGGTGTTGAATTAATAGCCAGGTATGAAATTTTGACTAAAGAAAAAATATTTAAAAGTTGTACAATTTTTTTTTTCATTTTTATTAGAACATACGAAACAAAAAACGAGAGTGAGCTTTGGGGAAATTGGTATATTATCCTTGGAGCATTGCAGAAATTGCTTTCATATTGTTTTTTTTAATCATTGCAAAGCTAATCTATATCATAAAAGCATTGAAAACAGCTCAGATTCAAAAGAAGCCAACTTTCAATATACTGTATAAGCTGAAATTTTCTTGATTGTTTTATTTTCGCTAATTTCGTGGTTATGGTTTCATTAAAATTTCCACTCTTATTTTGCCTATTCATTTGTGTACAAACATTGTCAAAATAGTGATAATAACAACACGCCAATTTGTCAAATTGGTCTGAAATCGCGAAAATATCTGTACGCTAAAATATTGGCTAGATATTTGCATTGAAAAACATATGACCACATATTGAATATTTTTGACATGAAATCTTCAAATGAAATCCATATTGCTAAATCAAATTGGTGATAAATACATGTATATGTGCACTATAGACTACCCACTACCAAACTCTTTTTACAAGTTTTTGTTTGTAATTTGTTAAACAATTTCACATCTTGATGGAAAGTGAAAAATGAAAAAACAAACAATCATATTCCCAGCTATCTATCTATCTACCTATAACAATGAAAATTAACATTCAATTATTCATCTTCAATTGCAGAAAATTGGAGACAGGGAGAGGGAGACGAGAGGTGATATTTTTCTAACATGAGAGATGATATTTATTTCATATAAACTAACTATCGAGGAAGAGAAGGTGATATATAAAAAAAGAAAAAAATTATCAAACCCTGTCACTGGCACAATTTCAATAAAAACATCTCTTGATCTAAAATTGGCAATTATGAAATTCAAACCCTCATTCATTAAATATATTTTCAGTTAAAACTCTAAAAAAATCCGCATTAGATCTAAACCTGAAAGTTACGAAACTAGATCCTTATACTTGGGGCACTATATAATGTTTGGAAGATAGATAAAGTTGATAACAGATTAACGTCTTAAGCAATCTTCCTGCCTTTTTTAAGATCAAATGAATGATTGCTCTTTAGGAATAAGATGCTTAATGACTTGGGTGTGTTGCTTCGGAGCGGAAGCAACTGTAAAGCCAGCATTAAAAGATAATCATCTATGACCATTACTAGATATCTACTTAAGAACAACTTCATTTAATAATTCTTTTCTCTCTCTTACAGAGTTTAACAATATTTAACACTATTTAAAGCAAATATCCATTTCCCCAACGTGATTCATGATGCGATAATCCTAATCACAGGTTTGCAGAGGCTTTAACCAGCGTCATTACCAACATCTGTGTTATCTTTACGAATAAAAATATATCTCCATATTTTCTTTTGATTGACCGCAAGATAAAAATCGTTGGTCATTTTTACGAAGTTCCCTCCCTTTTTCTAATCAGAACTCAATCCGTGTCCTTCCTTTGTCTTAACGCAAGCGATTAAAATAGAGACTTCTCAAGATTCTGCAAATCGTTGCTAGATTTGACCATTGGCGGTCTTTTCGCTAATCTCAACAAGTCTCTACTTATTCCTTAAACCACTCCCTCCCACAAACATGACAAAATGTTGAACATTTCTACATTAACGGGAAGCTTATCTGGGAGAAGTACCCAAATACAATACGAGATATAGATCTCGCAATGTCCTTCCCAGCACATTTCCTCTCATTAATGTTTATATCTTCATTTGAAATTGATCTGCCCCTCAACATAACCATTCAAATGGCGCATATCCTCCGAAAGTTCAAATTAAGTATAATCTGGATATAGACGCGTCTTCATTCATGCCTAAAATTATCAATATAGCATGCTTTGACGCATGCTCCGACACATGCTCCGACTGCTTGAACACATTATAACGTGATTGATAAACCTCAAAGCGGGCTAGCGCAATTGCATTTATCTTAGTGTAAAGACCATTTTGTCAGGTCAGAGGGGTTAAGTATCACTCGCGCTCTCCTTGGACGGATCTTGTTGCTATGCCGGACAATGGCGGTTGCATCACGCAGGGTGTGGATTAAGATTAAGAAAGGGATTAAAATCTAGGATGACCAGCTGAATTGAGACATTCAAACAACTGTTTTTAATCTTTCTTTAGTTTCAAGAAAATTACAGCATTTCCTGCTGCCCATTTTCTTTCATCAAGTAAAATGTAAAAATCACTAAAAATTTGTTTATTCTCCATTTCATTCTTTTTTCATTCTTTTTTGCAGTGGATAAGGGTTATTGTTTTTTTTTTTAATCTTCATTTTCTTCTTCTTTTCTTTAAAAGAGAATCACATAAAGCTTCATTTTTAAGAGATGCACTTTTTTAGCCATTACAGATGCAGATTTAGTACTTTGAACTAAGCTAGGGCAAATATTTAATTTTTATCTTATTCTAGTAAAAAAACAGGCACTTTATAGATTAAACAAATAATCTTAAAACTTGGCACAATTAATGTTCAGATTTGCAATGAAAGGTCTCATAGCTTTTAATTTCATTAATTTTCTGTTTTTCAATCTCCCGCTTCCTCATTCCTAATTCCTTCCTACTACCAATATATTTACTTTAATAACTTCTTCAGTGTCTACTACCTAAGTTGTTTTCCTAAATACTATTCATTTCAATCCAAAAATTGTAAGAAAACCACTACCTGTTCTGGGTTCTACTTACTGAAGATGGAATGGTGGTATCATATCGTACAGATGTAATTTCAGTATTTATGGAAACAAACCAACATTTTTTTTCATTCTAAAAGACTGTTTTTCCTGTTCATTCAAATGCTCAAAAGTACTTGGAATAATCAAACATACATGTATATCAATGACATTTCCTTGGAATGATTTATTGGCATCAGATGTCATTTCAAGCAAAATCCCAATACTTTCAGAGGCAATTTTCAAAATGAACCATCATTTTTTGATAAACACAAGAAACTACACAAATCTTACCATCCAACATTTAGCGTCAGTCGCCCGATAACATTTAGCGTCAGTCGCCCGATAACATTTAGCGTCAGTCGCCCGATAACATTTAGCGTCAGTCGCCCGATAACATTTCATTAATATCTTCTCAATTAGGGGGTAGGAAATCTGGGAGCAAACCTGATATGTGTCTGGTAATGGAGCTAAGACGTTTCTTAATTCTGAGCTTCTGTTCTAAGGAAACTTCCAAAGTCTTCACAACACTTCTCGATTTATTGGCAATCAGATACTCAGATTGCCAATATGTCCAATGAGAATGGAAACTGTGAAGTTAAAAGACTCTTCTTCTATATTATTGGTTTCATTACTCATTTTGCAAAAACTCTTTCCTCTATTTTTTAACATCTTTTATTGGGGAGAGATATTTGCTGTATATCATATCTTTTCAGGGCTATTAATAAGTTATTGACATTGCTGTTCATAAGTCAGAGAAAATAAAGGATCTGCATGGGGAAAATTTTTTAGGATGGACTCTAATGCCATTTTTTTAAAGTGTCGGTCAATCCGAAAAAGCTTTTTCATTATATATTTCTTTTTATTTTGAAGCACAATTCATACATTGTGTGTGGAAAATAAGACTTAGAAGGGAATTAAGAACAAAAAAAAATGATTTTAAGCACTAATTTCACATGTTTATCTATGACATTTCAGAGAATTTTCAATTTTAGTGAAAACAAAAAAACTGAAAAAAGTCAGGCCATTTTCAGAGGGTTGATCATTGGAAGGCATCTAAATAATCATTTGGGGCCGAATGGATATTTATAAAATGGATTAAATTTACTCTTTGTTTTCAGTAAATATTCAATTTAATATCTTTATTTTTATTTTCCCTATTAATAATATACTATACATATAAAGCGCATATCACATACAATGTCTCTATGCGCTGATTAAAGAGAAAAAAGCAAAGAGAGGAACAATAGTTATTAAGTACGTGTGCTCAGCAAAGAAATTAAAATTGAACTAAACATTTGAAGGCTTGTTTTTAAATAAGAATGTATTTAGACGAGCCTTAAAATTGTAATAAAATGATATGAGAATATTTAAAGTAACTAGATAGTCCTTACTTTCACTGTACATTTATACATTCTACTAATTACTCAAACATCATTTAAAAAATTTGTATCCCCTTTGGATTTGTCATCTTTTCTTCAAATTTTAATCCTGAATGTGACGTGTAAATCGGCAGGAGCAGAGTCACCTTCTTGCGAATCTTGCATGGCTTCATGTATTTTGGGGAGGGTGTGTCGAAAGCATTCAGTGTCACGCAAATTGCAGCAAAGGCTTAAGTTATTAGTGGAAAACCCTACACCATTTCGGTGAACATGATACATTTCTATGACTGTGCCACGAATGTAACTCCGACGCGACAACACAAGACATTGGCGAGGGTCATGACGGACGAAAACGTGTCCAAGTCGCTCCCAAGAACACGAACGTGACACAGACTACTGAATTATGTATGTATACGGTGTGTAAGCATTGATGTCCCTTCAGAAATGGAAAAAAATGGTTGTAACTAAATTGATGAAAGATAAAGTTTGGCGCAAATCAACGCATGCCATATTCATCCTTTTACTTTGCTGAATACATCAGCCGTTATTGGAAGAAAATACACCAAATTTTTGCTGTTTTTCAGCAGTGTTTAAAATCATGATTGAAATTAACTATATTAGAAGTAACTTTCAATGGCTTAGTCAGTTATTAAATAATAGCTCCTTGAGAAACATAAGAATCCACTTTCAGAGCAAAGGGAGCGTCGCTGTGGAATGGAAAAGCAAGGGAAGAGTTTGTACATCAACCGATGTTAGGCTAAAGAAATGCAACATTGACAAACCCTCTTTCCATACAAAAGGGATAAGGACAAAAAAACCTTATACTTTACAGAAATTCAACAAATCCAAACCTTTGACGGAGGATAAGTTGGAGGGAGCTATATCAAAGTGTTTGAAGCAGTTGGGGACAACAAATTTAAGATATGACTTGTTTTGCTTATTTGAAAATTTATAAGAACTCAATTTAATGCCACCAAAGCATTACAAAATTATGCATTGGAAAATCAATTATGACACACAGTGTACACTCATTAGTGATTTATCCGATATTCATTTGGAGAGGAAATAAAATCAGTAGTTAGGAATAAGATTTAGGGGGAATTAGCCATTGCAGGGAGACACACCCTCTCGCCTTAATCTTGCATTCTTTAATATCAAAATCAGCTTGGTTAATCTGCGACATGTTCGTAGACTTGTGAATCACACGAAAGAAGGCTGATGAATTACTGAACGCCAACTGATCAAGCTCTTCTCAGATCAGCTCAAGTCTCAAGTAGATTTCTTGAGGGATTGCGAAGGAATATCTAAAATGGGCAATACCACACGATAAGATTCATTTAATATCGTCATGTGATTTAACATAAATGTATGATCATTGGAATATTTGCCTTTTACATTTAAACCTTAAAACTGAGCAAAGAAATCATTGAAAACATCATAAACTTTCAATGAGTAGTGTAGCATTTCTTTCATAGCTGATAAAGGAAATATTATTCTTTCTTAAGAATTTGGTTTAAATTCACAATAAATTAAAAGTTATATTTTCAGGTTTGATATCCTTAAAACTAATTTTCAAACTAAAATCACTTTGTGAAAAAAAGCTTTCCTAATTAGACAGTCGTAATTAAAAAAAAAAAACCCTCAAATGTGATTTCAAGTTTTTGAAGAATTGACCAAAAGATGTAAACACTACTTTCTAAAACATTTTATAATCATTTTAATCTTGGGAGTACACACAGCTCATGTTCATCTCATAGATTTAAGAGAGATCAATTTATCACCAAATTTTACACTGCATTTCTTTCAGAATCAAATTCATTTCTCCTTTTTTCCCCTTGTATCTCAATTAATATTGATGAATGTTCAATTCAATTGAAAAAGTAACTGCATACGATCTAGAGTCCACAATTTATTGCGCATGTTAACCAAAAAGTTATCTTGGTTAATTTGAGAAATAAAAGGAGTAATAAAAAGGGGAAAACCAGCCAGAAGGGAGGGTTAATTTCTGCGAAAAACAGACAATTTTCCCAGACATGGAGTAGCCACAATTAATATGAAGATGCCTGAAAGAATTTCAGCCAGACTCCTCTCGCCAAATTAAAACCATGATGATGAATGAGAGTAGCAAGAAACCTTTTACATCAAAGATAAATTCATTTCTGTGCGAGTCTGATGTGTATATAAAAGTATCATTAATAATGAAGGGCAATNTGGTCCAAAATTCGGGCCGGCCTGAGGCCTCCTTTATGTTTACACCAAGCTAAAGGCCGGCCTCAGGCCGGCCTGAGGCCGGCCTTTTCGGCTGGTGTAAATGGGGTCTAAGTGGATGAAAGATAGATTTCTGCGCAAATCAACTTATTCTATATTCATCCCTGTATTTTTCTGAATATATCAGCTACTATTGGATAAAAATACACAAATTGTTTGCTGTTTTTCAGCATTTTTAAAATCATGATTGAAACTTACTATATTGGAAATAACAAAAAATGGTACTTTGGTTATTAAACAATGGCTCCTGGATGAAAAAAAGCAGCAAAGGGAGCTTTGCTGTGGAATGGAAGAGCAAGGGAGGAGTTTGTCTGAAATGGCAAAGATGCTAATGTGCATCAAGTGATTGGGCTTAGAAACAAAAGCAACTTCAATGAACCTCTTTCCATACAAAAGGGATGTGGACAAAAAAAACACAATACTTAACAGAAATCCAGCAGATAAAAGCTTTGATGAAGAATATGAATGGAATGAGCTATTTTAAAGTGTTTGAAGCAGTTGAAACAGATTTTGAATAAAACTTGTTTTGCTTATTTGAACATAAATAAGAACTCAATGAAATACCACCAAAGCATTGACAAAATTATGCATTGGAATATCAATTATGACACACTGTGTACACTCATTAGTGATTAATCCGATATTCATTTGGAGAGGAAATAAAATCAGTAGTTAGGAATAAGATTTAGGGGGAATTAGCCATTGCAGGGAGACACACCCTCTCGCCTTAATCTTGCATTCTTTAATATCAAAATCAGCTTGGTTAATCTGCGACATGTTCGTAGACTTGTGAATCACACGAAAGAAGGCTGATGAATTACTGAACGCCAACTGATCAAGCTCTTCTCAGATCAGCTCAAGTCTCAAGTAGATTTCTTGAGGGATTGCGAAGGAATATCTAAAATGGGCAATACCACACGATAAGATTCATTTAATATCGTCATGTGATTTAACATAAATGTATGATCATTGGAATATTTGCCTTTTACATTTAAACCTTAAAACTGAGCAAAGAAATCATTGAAAACATCATAAACTTTCAATGAGTAGTGTAGCATTTCTTTCATAGCTGATAAAGGAAATATTATTCTTTCTTAAGAATTTGGTTTAAATTCACAATAAATTAAAAGTTATATTTTCAGGTTTGATATCCTTAAAACTAATTTTCAAACTAAAATCACTTTGTGAAAAAAAGCTTTCCTAATTAGACAGTCGTAATTAAAAAAAAAAAACCCTCAAATGTGATTTCAAGTTTTTGAAGAATTGACCAAAAGATGTAAACACTACTTTCTAAAACATTTTATAATCATTTTAATCTTGGGAGTACACACAGCTCATGTTCATCTCATAGATTTAAGAGAGATCAATTTATCACCAAATTTTACACTGCATTTCTTTCAGAATCAAATTCATTTCTCCTTTTTTCCCCTTGTATCTCAATTAATATTGATGAATGTTCAATTCAATTGAAAAAGTAACTGCATACGATCTAGAGTCCACAATTTATTGCGCATGTTAACCAAAAAGTTATCTTGGTTAATTTGAGAAATAAAAGGAGTAATAAAAAGGGGAAAACCAGCCAGAAGGGAGGGTTAATTTCTGCGAAAAACAGACAATTTTCCCAGACATGGAGTAGCCACAATTAATATGAAGATGCCTGAAAGAATTTCAGCCAGACTCCTCTCGCCAAATTAAAACCATGATGATGAATGAGAGTAGCAAGTAACCTTTTACATCAAAGATAAATTCATTTCTGTGCGAGTCTGATGTGTATATAAAAGTATCATTAATAATGAAGGGCAATTGATTAATGTTTGTATCATTAATATTACAATGCCATACTTTTCAGTTTAAATTAAGTGAAAATATTCCTCACAAATGACTATTTTCATTTTTCTTTATTATTATGATAATTCTGTCTGTGAAGTGTTTATCGTCAAAACTTCAAAATCTTTCATAAATATTGAAAATAATCTATCCTTCATTTTCTTTTAATTCTGCTTGAAATTGGCAAACATTTTGCTATTTTTTGTGTGGGCAGGTTACTTATCAACCAATTATTAAAAAAAGGAAAAGATGGAAATATAGAGTAAGAACCGAGAGATGGAGAGGAGAGGACCGATCCATTGATAAATGAATGAAAAAAATAGTTCAGTTGATCCAGTAAAGTCATACAAACCAAGAAAATTACCTGCTGTGTAATCAGTAAGTAGAGAAAATAAGTGTTGAACAGATAAAAGATTAAGAAGGGGAATGAGTAATTGCCAAGCAAAATACAATGCAACTGCAAGACTCTGTATTGGATGAAAAATAAATGAGACAACTTTCATGAGAAATTACGATATTGACTGAAATAACAGAAGAAAGAGGAAGTTTAATTTGATACCAGGAGAAATATAAAACTAATGACATCAATAGCTACTAGAGAAGGGAATTATATATTTAATAAAAATACACATGATATCTGTGGTAAAAAAAATGGAAACCTTCAACCACTAAAACTATGCAATCATAACATTTTAAAAGGAATAACACTATCTAGAGCAATTTGATAATTTCCCAAGTTTTAATTACTAGTAATGTAATAGGTAAATGAAGATTCCTTACAGGTGGGAATCGTGTATTTCATGTGGTATCATGATAGTTTCCTTTTAGCGGTACCTCAATCATTTTTTTTCAAAGAGAGGCATTGAAAATTTTGTGATGAGATTTATTTATGTTTGAGTTTTTTCTAGACTTCCTCACAGAGTTGCCAACTACTTTGCTGAAAAAGAACCAAGGCCCTGTTACAAGAAATACTCTTAAAGCTATCTCTTTGCGGTAATATGTCTAAATCTTTTGTGGCATTCTTAGAACATCAAAATCTTATTGTTTCTGTTCTGGGCAGTGTTTCACTATATCGTACTTAAATTTAAGAATGACTTTCAGAGCAAATGTAACTCGTGCATAAATGAGTGTAATGCTCATGTATACAATTCTCAATTACTATGCACAAGGAATGGGTAATTCAACAAAAGTTTCATGTGCATTAAGGCCACAAAAAGTAATTCTCTTGACAACTATTCATTAAATTTCAATGAAATGCTGGAGGTATGAAGCAGATAGCATGCACTCAAATAGAATTTCTAGGAGTTTCAAGAAGATATGCACTCTTTGTTAGCGTAATAGATGACAAAGCCATGGCATTGCCTAACTGATACCAGTCAATCTTAAAGTCATTCTTAAAAATCTTTCTTAACTTGATGAAATAACGCAGAGGGAGGAACAAGAAGCTAACACAACTTGGCAAGCACGAGATAGCCAAGACTGTTTCTTGCAACCCGGCCCCTGATCTTAATCTCTCGCACAAATGTAAAAACACTGGAAGGAAATCTCAAAGAAAAACTGATAGTTTTCTGAGCTCCAGCCTTGATGCCCTTTCTCGGATCAACTAAATTTCCAATTGTTGTACCAGCCACCAGTCCCGACCCAACGACAGATCTAATCGATCTTGTGAGCTCTTTAAATTGGCAAGATTATCCTTCAAAGCTTCATCGTCCGTCCGTTGCCACGATATCGCCTTCGACCCCCTTGTCCCAATTTCTCCGATCCACTCCGACCTTTTTCCTTAAACCCTCACACCGTCACGAGGTAAACCGCAGCAGAAATTAAAAACTTTCCCCCAAAGTTCTTTCCTACATGTACTTTACTTCCTCAGTGCTCCTATATTTCCTGTTTTAACCACATTTTATAATGTGAGTCAGAAAAAGCACATACAATTTTGAAGGCATAGTAAGAAGGCTATAACTTTGAACTCCCTGTTTAAGTCCCATCTGAAGGCACTATTTGCATTTTCTCCTCCTTAATTAATATAATTTTTACCCTGTGCTTCAGTAAAACAAATGTTCCTGAGATACTATATTTCTACTTTTCTATCCTCTTGATTTTCATCTATTTGTTTGTAAGTTCGTTAGTCTTTAATTCTTAAAGCACCATGAGCACCGAAAGGTGGACCTAGGCACTATAAAATAGCCATCATTGTTTATCATTATTTCATATTCGTTCTAATTACGATCTGACCTCAGATAACAAGATTTAAAAAAAAAATTGGGGTGGGGGGGAGATAATTTGTATTCTTAGTTCATTATTTTTCCTTGGACACACTGTAGTGAACCTGTTAAGGCTGGTCACTACCTTCCATCCATATAGACAAAACAACTTCCTCAATTGAATGAAAATGACACCTTTTATCTCTCACCATCTCTTCCCCCTCCGTCTCATTCTCCTTCACTAAAATAAAATATTATTTCATCCTGCCCGTCGCTCTTCAGCGTTCAAAGCGGAACTAGGCTCACTGAAAAAAAGGTAAGATTGTAGTTCCTTATGTGAATATATCTTTCAGGAAAACACTCTTACGTCAAGTTTGATTATTGAGGCCCACTTGAAGAAGTGTAGTGTATGATATTCCGCTACTATAGTTATTTGGAGTCTATTTACATTTATTCCGTATAATTTATTTGGTTGTTTTGAGGAAGGCGATGTGGGCAGGGTACTTTCCCTATCCTCTACCGCGTGATTGCGACGTAAACCCGAGCATTTTATTTCCCCCGACTGAAGGGGAGTCGCTTTCAAGTGGCTGTTTAGATTCAAAATAAGGAATCAACAAATTTTTAGTGTTT
This sequence comes from Temnopleurus reevesii, assembly GCA_036244855.1. Taxonomy (NCBI): domain Eukaryota; kingdom Metazoa; phylum Echinodermata; class Echinoidea; order Temnopleuroida; family Temnopleuridae; genus Temnopleurus; species Temnopleurus reevesii. The sequence goes on along the minus strand of BQKZ01001156.1, from coordinate 73,501 downwards.
GCATCCTGAAACTTCAGATTTCATTTCGACAAACAGTATCTCCTGCCTTTGTTTCCCATTAAGAATGAAAACTTGATAGATGTTTGTTCAAAGAGAGTTGATATGATGTATCGTCTTTAGAAAGGGATTCAAGATCTAACATGAATATGATTCAAAAGTCGCAATAGGAAGATGCATGATCACATGACCCTTATGATGCTTGTATTTTCTTCCATTTGTTTCATTGCATAGCATAATACTATATTCTCTTAATAATTGCATCTAATTATTCTTTTCTCCTGAAAGTAATTCTTTAAAATTTAACTATCTAGACAAATTTTCCACAATAACCATCAACTCCAAGAACCCTTTACTAGATACTTCTAATTAGGAAAATGAAATGAAATTCAAACTCTGGTGGTGTTGCTAAAAAGTTTCAATTGATTGCAAAGCTCAATTAAAGATATTTTTTCCGAACAGAAAGATGGAAAAGCCTGCTTATGTATTGCTCAGCAGCCATGAGTACATTATTATCTTACAAAGCAAACTAAAAAATTCCTATTGGAAATATACAAAACCTAGGTTTAGAATCCAAGTTGTTCTCTGAACAATCCCAATATTGACTAAATGTCCGACTACTGTACTGTAGGTATACAAAGGATGGCAGCTTTGATTTTAGTTTTGTTAATAGAGGGGCATTGCAATGAGTGTTATCAAACACCCTCTAACAAAAAGTGGGAGAGAAATATAATTCTATGCCTCCCACAAAAAAACTGTAAGTCTGAAGATTCATAGAATAGAAGAAAAAAAAGAATAGAAGAAAATATACAGGCAAGCATGTACCCAGGAATTGTCACAACAGACAATTTCACGGTCCCATTTGTGAAAATAACAGGTACTGGCTTTTTCCAAGAGTCATGGGCTCATTAAATCTTTTGCGTCTCGACTCTTTGATGCATGCATGATATAGACAGGTCATCGCTATAGTTAGGCCTTATAACATTTAGATAGGTGGCCATCAAGACAGGTTTGACTGTATGATATTGTACTACAGCTTTTCTACAGAGTAAGTTCTCTTACCTGTGGTCTCTTAGATGGTCCTGTCGCCTGAAAGCCTTATGACAGATATCACAAGAGTAGGGCCTCTCGTCGGTATGTGTTCTTTCATGGATCAGGAGGTTGTATGACTTGGTGAAATGGCGCCCGCAGAACCGACAGATGAACTCCTTCTTGGCTCGCATCGGCCCTCTCCCTCGGCGCCTCTCGGTCGGTTGCAGTGCCATCAGTCTCTTGCTGCTGTCGGCACTGCATGGTTGCGTCGCCGCGACGGCGAGATGAGCGAAGTCGAACTTTGGTGCTTTCTTGGGCGGGGCTGACGATGATGGGGTTTGGCGTGAGGATGGTGATGACGTGGACCCGCTGAGGACTAGACGGCGCAAGGTACTGCTGGGATGGGGCACCGTCAGAGCGGCAGATGGTGGTGCGGTGCCGGGCGGCACCTGCCAGGTGGCAAGGCCTTGGGTCCAGGCTGCAGTACTGAGGGCGCCTAGTGGTAGGAAGGGTAGATGGTCGGCACCCTTAGGGAGGTTGAGGGTACCGGCTGCACCGCAGGCCAGGGCGTTGGGTAGGTGTATGGGGCTGGGATGGTGCAGAGTCGTCAGTTGGCTCTGGCTGGTAGGTGTCAGTGGTGGAGTGGGCGGGCCAGACGGTTTGGCTTTCTTCAACTCTGAATGGGTAGAAATAAAACAAAAAGAATCATAAAACATATGCTATTATATTTAACTTTTTCTAAACATAAGCAAGATATTTTCATTTTGGACATCATTCATGAAGCATTTTCTATATAGTATCTTTATTCGCCATAAAAAGACAAAGAACACATAAATACAAAGTAATGGCACAATCTAAATAAAAATAAAAATCAACAAAAGGACATGAATTAAAAAATGAATGAAGGGAGTTTGAGAGATAGAGAGGAACAGAATTTACATATGTTACTGTTAGTCCAGTTGAGGATCCTGTGAGCAACGACTCCCCCACCCCCCTCAACAATGCATAGACAGATCCTAGGGTAGTGAACAAAGGAGCAATAGCATCTTCACTTTCCCAATCAAAGTATTTTGCACCCAAAAACTATTTTTGCTTGTCAAGCCAGAAGCCCTTTCAAGTGCCATTTTACAGAAATAAAGATTTTTCTTAATTTCTTTTCTCTTGCTTTTGTCAAACATTAGTGACTTCCCACCCCTCACCCTATTGCCGCATCCCGCTCCTGAAATGCCACCTGCCCTGTTAATTAATTAACTTCAAAGATTTAGAGACAAATCAATTGGATGAGTTTGGAGGTGCAGGAGTAAATCAACATCTATAATGTCTTTGTCTCCTAAACTTTGCCACCAATACTGCCAAACACCACACCATACTTTTGTTGGCCAACAGTGTTAATTCAAGGAACAAACAAAATTAGTGGCAACCCATTGCTAAGATTTTCCCAACTTGCTCATGCATTTGGCGGCATGGATAAAAGAATGGTAGTCCAGTAGTACAAAGATGTATTACATTTCTCCCAACATCAACAGATTAATCTCTTTAGAGTGACTATGTTTAGGCTACAAAAGCCACTCTTTTGATTTGCAAATGCATTTTTTTTCCATTCTTCCTTCATATGAGCCATATAATGCAGGATGGAGTCTACACAATATTTTGTTGTATAAAAAAAAAGTGTTATTTTTCAATTTCTATTGATTCAAATCACTTTCTATCCTTTCAATTTCAAATACCTTCTTCTCTTTTCTTGTCCCTCTCTCTTTCTTTCTCTCTCTCTCTCTCTCTGTCCCTCTCCAGCTCTCTTTCTTTATTTCAATTCTTCTTAAAAAGCTTTGAAACAAAACACTTTGCCTTCTTAACAAACTCTCCCAGTTTCATCTAGAAACTAAACAGGTTCATAAGTATCCTTGCAGAAATGAATCAGACCATGTTCTATGTATTACCATCTAAGGTTACCCAAGCCCCAATCTGCAATCAATTCTTCACCAATCAACCCCAAATTAGGCTTCCAAATAGGACTCCTTACCCCACACAAACCAAATTGCTACCGAACTTTCACAAAAAAAAAGCCGCAAAATCTGCCCAAATTCCTGCTAAATTTGTTGACTCCTTTTGTTTCACGTTGTCACGTTTGTTTTGCGACGGTGTCTTCCGCTCGCAGCTCCCAACGCATGGCCCTGATCAGGAAACAAGAGCTGGGAAACCGGCGGCGCTCTTTGAAGCCAGGCATCGGACCTGTTAGGGGTGAATTAGGTACATTTTGGGCTCTTATAGTCTGTCCTTTGCGAGGGCGGGTCAAGTTTCAAAGTATCCACCCCGGACTGTCCAAGCACACCCCTAAAGCTTAACATTTGAAATAGCTATCCAATCAATCGCATTACGAGTTCCTCTAAGTCACCCTAATTGATCCCGATGGTGCACCGGAGCAAGTTGATGGACGGGATCTCGGATCGTTCAATTGGGCTCTGCAAGTTGGCAGTGCAATACACTATAAAACATAGTATTTTGCTTTTGAATTATTTCATAAATGCTTTTGTGTAATAGTTCATAATTGCAAAAATATATTTATCACACCATTAGTAATCATCATTGTTTGTATGATATCAGAAATATCTGTTTCTTTTATTTCAAACACTTCATAGCACATGCTAAGTACTTAGACTTTTTTAAACACTTTATGAATATGTCATAAACACTTCCAAAACACTTATATGCCTATTTATTTCAGCATGTTCATTTGTCATATGTTTTGGGGTGTTTAGAAAGTGCTAGATTCCCAATCAAACACAAAGGATTAACACGTCTAAGTTTTTTATGAAACATTCCAAGACAGGTCTTGGTGCTGATAAAGTGTTCCAATGACTATACACAAGAGGAGTTAATGATCCAATAAATGTGTTCCTATGTTTAAAAAATGTATTCATGTCTTTATAAACTGTTACAAAAAGGTCTTTACATGAAGTGTTTAGAAGTTTTACAGTGTAGGTTTGAGAGGGTCTCTCCCCAATGTATGTGTAAACCCATACCCTTGAGGTGAAAACTCGACAGCGGCGGCCGCTTAGCCCTAAGCCTTTGAGACAATTGGTTTGATCCTACTACCAATTGCAAAAGTGTTCCCTTGACACTTTGGTGAGGAGGCAAGCTCGATTGAGACGTGTGACAGCAGTCGCACAACTGTACCTGTTTTATACTCTACTTCTTTACCTTCTCTTGTCCATTCTCTCTTTCTTTCTATTTTGCCTCACCTTGCTCTATCCATCTCTTTTTCTTTCTCTATTTTTCACCTTTGTCTCCCTCTCTCTATATATAAGAATTTGTTTCTCTAATTCAAAATACATATATACCCATCTTTAGCTTTGTCTCTCTCCATCTCTCACTCTGTGTCTTTCATCACCTCTCTCTTCTGCAAATCTAAATTTTTCTCTCTCTTTTTTCTTGAGGTACATCAGGGCCTCTTTAATTACACCTCTCTCTCTCTTTCTACCTTTTTCTACCCATATCTTTTCCTTTTCTTCTCTTTATCCCTGACTTCTCTTTGTTGACATTTCTCTCCCTCTCCCTCCTTTCTTCAGTCATAATCTCATCTCTCTCTCCACTTCTACCCCATCCTCTCTCTCCTCCTACCTTTTCCACCTCTTCATTCTCTCTTACTCACTTTCCCTCTGTTAAATCTTTTGCAGAAAAATAAGATTTTGCGCCTGCCTCCAAGCTGTGAAGCATCTCACCTTCCCTACCTGGACCAGTCAAAATTGATACCCTCATCTCTGGACCACCAAAACGGCCCCCTGCCTCTCCCGTTTGCTACCGACATCCCCAATACACTCCGGTAATTGTGGCCAAAACCAAGAAAGACATAACCCCGCACTAATAGGGCTCTTGGCGGCGCAGCGGGTAAGCTCTTCACAACGAAATGTCCCAGCGGAAATGCTTCTCCCCCAAGATGCTAAAGCTAATTCTCTCCCGCTCGACTGGAAATAGCCGTGTTGATTTTTCGAGCAAGTGCACCGGAGCTGGCTGTTTGGTTCCCCGACCAGGTATCGCAGCCAGCCGCGAGGTTTGCCCCTGCGTGCGTGCCTTGTCCGCGGCTTCGCTTTGGGACCGTGGCGTGAGCAGCTGTCGGGGGAAAGAGAATGTCATCTCTGCAATGGGGCGGAGAGGGGCAGGGGTGGACGGGACCCCGGCAAGATGGGCTAATTGGGCTGATGATGATGTAGCAGCAGATCGGAAATGCCCCTACACCGCTCCCTCTCTTCGAGACAGTAATACAAAGATATTGATACGATTACAGATAGCAGGGTGCCCGGCAGCAGTCCACATAACAACATTTCTGTTTAATTCACATACAGGTGACTGAAGCAATCACCATGGTTGAATGTTGGTATCATAAAAAGATTGTCAGGACCGCAGCCCACCGGATACATCAAATTAATTTGCGATCAACTCTAGGATATTAAATACATGGCCCAATTATGTAAGAGAAAAACAAAATAATACAGGAGTGATAGAATAGATGCACTTTGTCTACATCAAGGTTGCTCTCTGAAAATCCTTGTGATCATGACGCTAACGTTCGTGAGCAAGTCTTTCAGCATTACACCCCTTGTTATTCAATGAAAAATATGTCTCGAATGAAATTATTAGAAGGGTAAAGTGGGAGGTTGAGTTCTTTCCAAATCATTTTCTCTCTGTATTTACTTTCTCCCTCTCCTTCTTCCACCTCCCCTTCTTCCACCTCACCTACTCTCCTCCCCATCTCCTCCCCATCTCAGCCCTCCCGCATCTCTCTTACCGCTCCCCTCCATCCACATCTATTCCAGGAGCATTTGGGAGTAAAGTGGGATGTTTAGTTTATTCCAAATAATTCGATATTTATTCCCCTCTTTCCCTTCTTCTATCTGCCCTACTCTCCTTCTTATCTCCTCTTTCTTCTCACCATCCACCTCTCCTCCCCCTCCCCTCCATCCGCATCTATTCCAGGAGCATTTGGGAGTAAAGTGGGAGGTTGAGTGCACACAGCAGGAGCAGGAAACAACATTAGATTTAATCTTAGCAGGCTCGGAACCTTGCGAACGTCCTGGTGTGGCGACTGCAACGGTGCAAATAGAACACCTACGCCCACACCGGGTGCGAAACGGAAAACGAATCAGCGCATCTGCTGAGTTTATTGCTGAAATAAATCAACATTAATATGCTGCCCTTCTGGGTCAAGTCCAGTATATTTCTTCATCAAATTTTCTTTGTTCCATATCATACTGAATCCATTGTCATAAAATTCATGATCTTTTGCATACAATGTGATGCTTTATTTATTTTTTATCTATTCATTTACTTTGTTTTATTTACATCAGTTGCCCTATCAGTATTGCAATCTTGATTTCCAGGGGACAACTCTATCATCTTAAATTCATTGTATTGAGTTGAAAATTAATGATTGTTAAGATCAATCATTTAAAAGTTGAAAACTAATCTTTAATTCAATTAAAGACCTTTTAAAAGTTTTGACAAACCAATGTGGTTACAGTAATTTGTAACATTCAGAATCAATAATAGTTTGATTGGAACATTCATGATATAAACCAATAATGATTATCATGTCATGATATTTTTTCTTAATGGATTTGATTTTCAATGCACTTAACTTGATAAGTTAAGATTTTAAAAAAACTTCACAATCACTTCTGCATTCTTGAATGCAATCTAGTCATTTACAATAAAAAGTTTTGAATATAAAATAATGATTTGAAGCCTCACAATGAATTGTTCTTGAGCCATAAAATTAAAGATATATTCTGGTATTTGTTAAAAAAATAAAATAAATGTTCACAGAATCGCACAAAATGTGAGAAGAATGTTCAGAACTATGAATAAATAATATGTGCCAAAG
>BQKZ01001156.1:46169-59442 GCA_036244855.1 Temnopleurus reevesii | reverse complement strand
CCCCCATATTGGGCTCGCCTTAACCAGATCACTGGAGCACTTATCAAAGTGCAACAATGTACGGAAGAATAACCTTATTAAACTGGATAACCTTCAAAATATTGATTACTCTATTAAATTTAATCTATACATTTCATGAAGGCAGGGGAAAACCCTTTGCAATTAAAAATTAACATAGAATTATTCAATTAAAAATCTACATCTATAATTATTTAGAGACTATTAAGAGATCCAGACATTAACAAGCAACTGAGAAGTATGAATGAAACAGCAACAAATATTAAAATATAGATCTATCTTAACTGAGGTAAACATTAAAATCCTTATATTGAATACAAAACTGGCAATATAGTATGGAATTATGAATATAATTATTTGTGAGGTGGTATTATGTAAAATTGATGATAAAGGTACAAAAAAGAAAATAATTTTTTTAATTAGTTTCACCACTTTACTTTTACAGCTGTTCTTCAATATGGATCCTGAAGTACTAATTTTCTTAATCTTCTATCAAGGAACAACTTGATAAAAATGAAAAAAGGGTGTCAAATAATTCTATTAAATGATTCATCAAAGAATAAGTTTTTTTTTTTATATGGACAATATTTTATATGTGGACAATATTAACAAGAACAAAAATATGTGATTTTAATTTTAATCAAATTAGTATCTTACTTCATTCAAATTAAACTGATTTGTTGAATACCAGGTTCATGGGTCCACTCATGAGTTTAGAAATAAAACAAATTTCTACTTTCTATATTTTCTTTCTTTATTTATTTATATTCTTACTATTTCTTCTTTTTAATTAACCTTTGCAGAGGGAACCAATAACTAAATATTAAGTGATATCTTATTTCATTTACATTAAACTACTTTATAATAAATATCCTATTAAATCCTTTAAAAATATGTAGAAAGAAATAAAGCATGCATAAAACCACAGAGCATGTTGATCTCTCAAATAGACAGAGTTCACACAGAACACCAATTATTGGGTGAAGCTAGCAGAGCCACCCCAATAGCTGCCTTAATCTCCCCCTGAGCTGCTGGGCTAGGGGTCTGGCAGCATCAGGTATCAGCTAGCCACAGCTTGAATGCATGGCGTGCAGTTTGTGATTTGATGGGAGCTTGCTGGCTTAGTAAGATTTACACCTCTTAAGTTAGACATACATGTATTTCATATTAGGCATTAGGATATTTTTTATTATAAACCTAATTCAAGAATACAATATCACATCAATCAATTGATTATTAGGTATAATGATAGACTTTTTTTATCTATGTCATCCTGTTTAATTAATTTAATTTGTGTAATTTCAGAATTGTCATCTTTGAGCTACACAATTTCCACTTTTGCTAGTCCATTAAAAAAAATATTGATATCTGAATCATCTAACCCCTAACCCTTTCTAAAATGATCTATAAATGCAGTTTTTAGAAAAAAATTTTTTTTCATTTTTAGTAATGCTTTTATTCAACATTTGCTTGCAATCAATGCCTTCCTATTTCTTAATTATGAAATGTTATATTCCAAATCTGAAACTCAGAATATCTTAATCCATTAATGCATACATTCATAATTTTCAATTTGGGCTCAACAATAACAGGTACCCTGCATGTACAGAATAACTCAATCAAAACTGATGTCCAAACAGTTATTCTTTATCAGCGTCCAAGGTGTGCTTTCCTTAATCCTAGATCATTACCTAATCTCATTAGCTTTGTTGGCTTAGCTAATCCAAGCGCTTGTGGATTGATCCAATCATTCAATTAAAGCCCTAGCTATTAACACCTCCATTTTTTTTGCTCCTAGACCAAGCTTAATCCACACATCTTTGGGCACAATGCTGATAAGCCCTTTCGACACCTTACTGCTAACCACATGAAAGTTAGCAAAGGCAAGTTGATCCAAAAGCTAAGACTGGAAGTGCCTCGGAAAGGTTATTTCTGGTCATAGAAAAAAGAAGCTGGCGCAAATTTGTCTTTTGCTGGACAATAAACTGGTTGCTCTATCCAACTCTAAACTCAGCTTCAAAATCTACAATATTCATTAGGTTATCAAGATTCAGAGTGCATATATTTCCTATTGAAAGGAAATGGTTCACTAAATCTTGATAAATTTGATTTTCAGGTGTCTCATTTTTATTCTTAAGAAAGAAAAGAGATTGAATTGGATTATTTGATACAAATGACCTTTGTTCTTAAGTGAATGAAAAAAATTAATTAAGAAAACAAATTTTCCATTCTACAGTGAACAAATATATTTTGTAAGATACATAAAATTTCACATTTACAAAAATCTATTCATGCTAGAAATACACCGATGTAAATGGGAAATGATCCGAAAGATGTAAATAAAAAGACCAAACCAAATTTTGATAATAAATGGCATCTTATTGAGAGCATAATCATCTGTGAATTAAAAGTGTCTAATATTCATTGTTGTTATTTTTCTCCATGTAATTAATTACATTTTGCTTAATTTCTTTATGCAAGTAGGGGAAATCAATGATGAAGAATATTTAGGGATATAAAATACCAAATATAAAGTCAATCTAATGCCTATAATCTAATGCCTATAATGCAGCCGAGGAGTAGCAATCAGTTAGCAGGTCGCCACCGGAACTCCTGCCTGGCCTGGCCCACTGGAGCTTCCTTTGTTTGCACCCTCTCCCCTANTCCCCTCCATCCGCATCTATTCCAGGAGCATTTGGGAGTAAAGTGGGAGGTTGAGTGCACACAGCAGGAGCAGGAAACAACATTAGATTTAATCTTGGCAGGCTCGGAACCTTGCGAACGTCCTGGTGTGGCGACTGCAACGGTGCAAATAGAACACCTACGCCCACACCGGGTGCGAAACGGAAAACGAATCAGCGCATCTGCTGAGTTTATTGCTGAAATAAATCAACATTAATATGCTGCCCTTCTGGGTCAAGTCCAGTATATTTCTTCATCAAATTTTCTTTGTTCCATATCATACTGAATCCATTGTCATAAAATTCATGATCTTTTGCATACAATGTGATGCTTTATTTATTTTTTATCTATTCATTTACTTTGTTTTATTTACATCATTTTTTGCCCTATCAGTATTGCAATCTTGATTTCCAGGGGACAACTCTATCATCTTAAATTCATTGTATTGAGTTGAAAATTAATGATTGTTAAGATCAATCATTTAAAAGTTGAAAACTAATCTTTAATTCAATTAAAGACCTTTTAAAAGTTTTGACAAACCAATGTGGTTACAGTATTTTGTAACATTCAGAATCAATAATAGTTTGATTGGAACATTCATGATATAAACCAATAATGATTATCATGTCATGATATTTTTTCTTAATGGATTTGATTTTCAATGCACTTAACTTGATAAGTTAAGATTTTAAAAAAACTTCACAATCACTTCTGCATTCTTGAATGCAATCTAGTCATTTACAATAAAAAGTTTTGAATATAAAATAATGATTTGAAGCCTCACAATGAATTGTTCTTGAGCCATAAAATTAATCTGAAAAGGGGATTTCTATCATCTTCTCAATTGAAGTTACATACATGTATATTCTAAGGCTCGATTACTACTTTGACTTTAAAGGAAACTGCTTGAAAAACAAAACATCAAGATATATTTATTGAACCCTTTAAGTATCACAGCAAATCCAGCGCCTGGGTCGTGAATCAAAATAATCACAATATAAATTCTCAAACATCCTCAAACACCCCTCCCCTTTATTCATCATTATCCATTTCTCACTCCCACCTCTTCATCCTCAACAATATTTCAGAAAGAGAGAGAAAAAAACACAGACATCCTACTGTATTTACAGAGTGTAATAATCACGGCAAACAACCATTTGGGGATATGAGAAGTACAAATTCTGAAATTTGTTGGCCAGCGGGATGCCGATGTGCTGTAACGGACTCATGGCGAGAGGTTAGTGAGGAGGGGAGAAATTGCATTAGTATCCGCTGGCAACGCAAACCAGATAGATTCACCTGTCGTACAGGGGAGGGGATTAAGGGACAAGTATCTCCCTGAACCAGCACACTTGTAGACAAGGTTTTACATTTTGAAGTTTGGAGTATTCAAGTTCTTTGGTTGACACTACATTACAGACTGGTTGCTACCTGATTTAGGCCAAAAAGGGTGGGGCTGGGGCATGACTGGAGAGGGGCTGCGGCGGAGCTGGGAAGATGGCATGGGGGGCATTTTTCAATTTAAGAATCTGTCATTCAGTATTTCAACATCTAAAATACAGCCGTGTGTACAGGAATTGTTTATCTCAGACAATCATAAGATTCAGATTTTTTGATGTGTCACTATCAAAAATAAAAGTTTTAGTTTTAGTAATCAGAGCACTGTTCTTCCCCAACAAAAAATAAATAAACAGCAAAAATTCAAGTTCATTCCTCCATATTTTAACTATATAATCCAATTAGAAAGGGAAGTGTCATACTAAAAAGTGTGCAGTTTTTTGCTAAAATGAAGATGGTTTAAATAATTTTAAATAATTAAACAAATAATATAGGAGAACAACAGGGTACTAAGAGATCTGACAACAGAATGCTATGATCAAATAGTAGAGTAAACTTTGTCTCAGTGTTAGTATAGGAAGCATCTCTGAAGGGTGTCCCAAAATGTGTGATATATTTTCTATGTCTCAACACGCTATCATCCAGTTATCATTATAGAAATATATCAAAGATGTCTTTAAAGAATGTAAACGGAAAGAAGATCCAAGCAATTCATTGAGCAATTCACAGTTTCTATGGGCCTACATACTTGCTAGAACTACCTTTTTAACTTCTAAAATCTTTACAATTGCAACATAAAACAGAAACAATAAGAGAGCTTGGGCAATCAAAATTAATTGAAGTGTTACCATATGAGAGAACATTCCATGCCTTATCTCAGTACCTATACCAAGTGCACGAGACATGAAATAATTGCTTTCTATTGGTTGTTTGAAATGGTATTAATGATTCCAAGGGAGAAATATATCGGCCATTTAGGAGGGGATACCTCAAGTAGGAAAATGATCTTACGAGGCTACAAACAAAAGAGAAATTGCTATCTACTTTCCGTGTAATCGTATAACAATGCCACTCACTCTCTTTATCTCTATTAAATTGGTTTCATTGTAATAAAATAGTTTTAACTTTCTAGTTCGTGCATACCAGATATTCACGGCAGCCACGCGATGTGATTGAATCACCTTAATGAATTGGATTTTATCGTCCGTGCCACATTAAACGCAGAGTATCATCAGACTTTTAAGACTTGAGATTACAAGGCTTGATCACATTTGTATTTCAGATCTGCCGAGCTCTAACAAAATTTGAAAGACACTCTATGAATGCAGAAATAGGGAAGACACTTGACTGACGTTGCAACTGGGGCTTGAGGTATATACTTGTTAGTGTCAGCTAAGTGCCTTTCCTCAGTTTTCATGGAGCATCTTCCAAACTTTACGAATGCTTGGCAGACATTGGCAATAAACGCAAATATGTGATTGAATCTTTAAAAAGATAATATTGTCTTCTCTTAGTCTTGATCAGGTTGCCAATTTCAAATTGAACATATTCTTGTTCATAATTGCGCTATATAAATCCATGTATATTGTTATTATTATTATTACCTTGCTAACCCTGTCAGAATAATTAATAATCTGTCCAATGTGGTTTTGTAATCTTTTTACATATGAAACAGGGAATTTTCAAAATGAAAATAAGATCCAGAATTGTCACACTCCTCAAATTGGTAATGTAATGAACAGTAAAAGAAAAATAAATAAATAATAATAATAAATGAAAAAAAAAATAACCATCTTAATACACTTTTGGCAAGGTAGAGTCCAATAATGATGGTATTTAATTGAAATGAAGAATTAAGGAGGAATTCTAGTGCTGCCAAATATGGGGGTGAAATGATCAATGCATTTTCTTTAAAATGATTCCTGTTCTGAAAAGGAAGGCAGAGACAACCACTAGGATGTAAGGAAAACGTAAATTCATGTTCAAGCACCCACATTAAGCTATATAAGACACTTCTTCTTTCTCAAACCTCTTCATTTTCATCCAATTCAAGTCGATACAAATAAATCGTCTAGTACATAATTAACCCATTTAATCTCAAGTCATCTGAGATCAGTAGATTTATTGAAGAACTTTCAATAAATTTCAAACATTACAAATAAAAGATAATGATAAAAGCAAACACTTGTGCTTTAAAGGAATAATGGTATCTTTATTTATAAAGTTTTGTCTTCCTCTTACACTTGAAAATGACTTCATTCCTATATTTTTAGCTGAAAAGTTATGTTGAATCTTAGTCCAAAAGTTGAGTAGAAATCCTTTACCCAAATCTTTAATTTTAATCATAATGAAAATGATATGCTAGAAATAATATCAAACAATCACATTTAGGTATAGATGTATCAAATGCCTCGCAATCTTAATTTCAAACAACACAAAATATCAGATCATCTTTGAAAATAAGATGCAGGATATCTATAGATATAAGAAAATAATTTATTATAATTCTGCAAACATGTTGGTGTTTTATATCTAAGAAAAAACATGAAAAAGTTCACTCCGAAGCAATTTAGAATTGTAAAAACAAGGTTTTAGTAAAAAAAAAAAAAAATCTAGGTGTATTTCTATGTTGTTCACTCTCTTTCCAGTGATTGTCATGATCACTAAGATATTATGGAGATCCTTTCAAATTTTAAAATTTCACTGAAATTTCACACTTGTTTAAAATTCACTTGCTTCTGAGTGAACTTTTCATTCATTTTTAAAGAGTATTATAATTATTACACCTGTTTTATATTGTTAGAAAATTGTAAAGGTACTTGAATAATTAAATAAAAATAGATAAAACTCCCTTTGATATCAATCATATTCATAACTGAAGATAGAGGTTAAGGTGAAGGGTGGGGGTACCAGTATAAAAATTAAACTGTCTAGACGACGGCCATTATTCAAAGTTGAAGGAATAAAACTCAACACATTTTCTATAAATACACTTTGTGCGGTAAATAACTATGTTTACAAGCGGATGCTTGTAAAGATATATTCTTTGTTTTTCAAAATAAAACTTTATAAATAAATAAATAAAATAAATTATATGATAATTATGAGATTGTATCTCAATTCTTGGAAAATATTATCATATTCTCTTTCTGAGACAACATTATGAGTAAAAGTTTTTTAACAAATAGAATTGATTGGTATTGGTTGAATTTATAATCTAATAAAATTTTGCTTTTTATATTTTCAATGTGATGATTTGCTGATTATTTAAACTTAATTAATTAAAATTATGGTTATCACTCATAAATCAATATTCTGAACTGAGCACAGCTAGAAATTATAATGATACTCAACATCTTAAATCAGCTCTAACTTAGTAAAGGAAGATTGGAAAGTTTTAATACATCCATGTGGTTATATTCATGAGTTTTATTTTAGGTATTTTTATAATGGATTTTACTCTTCAAATATGCAAAAGTTAAACTGTGAAAATTTGGGTATTTTGTATGAAATGATTTCATTTAAAATATTGACTGAGGATTCTTTTGTTTAAAATTATCGTATTTAAAATTTAAGCTCCAATCAAATAAACAAATCAATCAAAATTGATGTAAATTTATTGATTCTTTCCTTTCTCAAAAAAATGTATGGAAGTTGATGAATCATACTAGAAGAAAAATATTTTTTAAGAAGTCAAAATTGAATTTCACAGCAATGTTTGTTTTACATATTTAGTGTAATTCACACAGTTTGCCAAGAATGTTATCACTTGGAACTGTTTTTCTTCATTTTTTTTAATCGTTTCCCTGCAAATATGAACTCTAACCCCAATCAGGAAAACAGAAACCGTGTTTATTGCATACCAAGATACTGCTAGGAGAAATAGTACAGGTAACCTTTGCAAAATAATGTGTATTCTTGAATGAGGCAAGAAATTGCTGGTGATTTTTTTTTTTCGCCGTCCCATCTTAAATGTGAAATTTCTTTGCTTAACAAAGAAATATGCATCCACATGCTTTGCACGTGGACCAAACACAGCCTCGCTTTATTCAAGGCCTGCGACTCCCTCCAAGACTCTTTCTCCTCCCCCTTAAAAAATAGATTTAAATAGAAAAAAGAGGAAATGATACTCGATGAAATAAACAAAATGATTTTCAAGCTTCCAATGTAAAAGATAATATAAAGTTTAATATTTGTATTTTCAACCACATACAAAGTGGGAATCAACTGATTGATATATATCATTTTTTGAATAATTTTAAAAAAAAAGGTTACTCATCAAATATAACAATCTTGTAAAATTCTATTCCATTAAATTTCAGTTGATGCTTAATACTTCTAACTATGCGACAACCCAATTATAAATCCAATGAAACAAGCACATACAAAACGTATTTGGATATATTCATGAAATATGAATAGTAACTATCAAAAGTTCAATCCATACAAAGAACATTTTGAAAAGAAAATGAATTTTACTTTCGTATATTCTTATCCAAATCTCAATTACTTGTGTTAAATTTGTTTGCTACAATATTTTTTTCATCATTATCATGGATAGTCATCACTTACAAAAGCGTACTGCACAATTACTGATAACCCCAGGTAGTAATAACTATCAAACCGTTGCTACGATAAAATGACACAAACATTGCAAAGTCAACATAATATCTATATCATATTACAGTTTCTATTGTTCGCTATTTGTTTAAATAAGACTTGTTGGACTATCAATTGTTTGAGAAATGGATTTCGGATTGACAAATCGTCGTTAAGATTAGCTTTTCGGGGCAGTCCGCACCGCAATAAAGCACAAGGGTAGTAATGGGTCTAATTACCATTACGCCTGGAGCCGGCCGGACCCGTGAGCACACTGAACTCACGCAAAGAGACTATTTTCAGCCGAGCAATCCACAGACATAATTTGTTTTCATAAGTAACCATTATCTTGGCGCATGGCCCGACATTTTTATAGATGTTAATGAAATAAAGCACTACTTTATTCCATCTCTCAAAGGCTAGCTCCATTTTCTGATTGGTAAATTGTCTCTACTTTACTACTTGTACATTGTAACCTATGGAAGATAGTAGGAAAACAAGAGCTCAATTCAATATCACTTAAATTTGGTGCATCTATGACATTCAGAATTAGTTTTTTCTTTCTTTCATGCCCCAGCCCAACCTTCATTTTTTTTCTCATTTCTTTATCCTTTAAAAATGTTCCATTTATCGTGAGAAAATATTTAGGATAAGAAGGAAGCTAGAAAAAGGACTTAGTGGTACAAGACTCATTGAACAAAAAAAGAAACATGAGTATGGAGAATTTTTTTAATTTGATAAAATTCTTTAAATCAATTCTATGCACTAGTGAAAATTTCATCTCATTTCGTTAGAATTTGAGGACAATTTCAAATTTCATTTTCAATTTACAAGTATTTTTGTACCCAATTTTTTGTAATATTATATTCAAGATATAAAAATCTCAATAGAAGTAGTATTATGAAAATGCTAGAGAAGAATATGATAATGAAAAATAAAGAAAATTTGAGGGAAAAAAAATATGTTTCAGTAAAGGAAAAAATGAAAGACGAATAAAACCTTAATGAAAGTTAACAATATCTATTCAAGAATGGACCAAACTGAGTCCATGAAAAGTGGTAAAGATATCTAGATAAATGGTTTAATGACTGAAACATTCTGATTAAGGGGAAACCATATGGTGGGTAGATTTTTGAAAATAGATAAACAATACACTACCACTGGCAGGTGAGCCCCAAGCACGTGTGTCTAGACGATGATCCAGAAATTATATCACAAACATATGGATGACCAAAATAAGAGGGTACAGGCATATTTTTAAGACTTCTTCAGAGGGATAGCAAGAGGGGTTTCCCCCCTGCATTACCCAACAGTAGCATTTAGCTGAAGATAAAATACACTGGTAGTCTGATCGTCAATTGACTGCTCTTAAAGACATCTTCATAAAAATTAAACTTTTCAAAAGGGTCACTATAGGTAAGATTGTAATGTTATCATGGGTTATTTCAATCGAATGATCCAATTCAATTTCATTTTGTTTCAGTAGAAAAAATTGAGACGCCTTAAAAATCAAATTTTAGATGCCATAGAAATCAAAATGTTCTCATATGCAATGAACCAATTGTTTTTCAAAAGGAAATGAATGCACTTTGAATCTTGGTAACCTAATTAATATGGTAAAAAATGTTGAAGTTGAATAGAGCAACCAGTTTTGTCAAACAAAAGACAAATGTGCACCAACTTCTTTTCTTTTGACCAGAAATAACCCCTTCAAATTAGTTCCAGTCTAAGCGTTTAGATAAACTTGCCTTTTCTAACTTTCATGTGGTTAGCAGTAAGGTGTCGAAAGGGCTTATCAGCATTGTGCCTAAAGATGGATGGATTACGCTTGGTCTGAGAGGGAAAATGAATGTAGGTGTGAATAGCTAGGGCTTTAATAGAATGATTGGATCAATCCATAAGCACTTGGATTAGCTAAGCCAACAAATCTAATGAGATTAGGTAATGATCTGGGATTAAGGAAAGCACACCTTGGACGCTGATAAAGAATAACTGTTTGGACATCAGTTTTGATTGAGTTATTCTGTACATGCAGGGTACCTGTTATTGTTGAGCCCAAATTGGAAAATGATGAATGTATGCATTAATGGATTAAGATATTCTGAGTTTCAGATTTGGAATATAACATTTCATAATTAAGAAATAGAAAGGCATTGATTGCAAGCAAATGTTGAGTAAAAGCATTACTAAAAATGAAATAAAATGTTTATTAAGAGTAAAAACAAAAATAAAAAAAAAGATATTTCTAAAAAATGCATTTATAGATCATTTTAGAAAGGGTTAGGGGTTAGATGATTCAGATATCAATATTTTTTTTAATGGACTAGCAAAAGTGGAAATCATGTAGCTCAATGATGACAATTCTGAAATTCAATTAAATAGGATGACATAGATATAAAAAAAAAAGTCTAATTATTATACCTAATAATAATCAATTGATTGGTGTGATATTGTATTCCTGAATTAGGTTTATAATAAAAAAATATCCTAATGCCTAAAATGAAATATGTCTAACTTTAGAAGTGCAAATCTCATAGCTAAACCCCCAGACCTGCACGCCGGCTTTTATACATCAAATCACAAAGTGCACGCCATGCATTCAAGCTGTGGCTAGCTGATACCTGATGCTGCCAGACCCCTATCCCAGCAGCTCAGGGGGAGATTAAGGCAGCTATTGGGGTGGCTCTGCTAGCTTCACCTGATAATTGGTGTACTGTGTGAACTCAGTCTATTTGAGAGATCAACATGCTCTGTGGTTTTATGCATGCTTGATTTCTTTCTACATATATTTAAAGGATTTAATAGGATATTCATTATGAAGTAGTTTAAGGTAAATGGAATAAGATAAATACATATCAATATTTAGTCATGCAAACCTCTGCAAAGGTTGAATGAAAAGAAGAAAGAATAAGAATATAAAATAAAGAAATTAGAAATTTGTTTTATTTCTCATCTCATGAGTAGACCCATGAACCTAGTATTTAGAAATTCAGTTTAATGTGAATGAAGTAAGATACTAATTTGATTAAAATTAAAATCACATATTTTTGTTCTTGTTAATATTGTCCACATATAAAATATTGTCCATATAAAAAAAAAAACTTATTCTTTGATGAATCATTTAATAGAATTATTTGACACCCTTTTTTCATTTTTATCAAGTTGTTCCTTGATAGAAGATTAAGAAAATTAGTACTTCAGGATCCATATTGAAGAACAGCTGTAAAAGTAAAGTGGTGAAACTAACAAAAAAATATATTTTCTTTTCTTTTCTTTACCTTTATCATCAATTGTACTTAATACCACCTCACAGATAATTCTATTCAAAATTCGATTCTAAATTGCCAGTTTTGTATTCAATATAAGGATTTTAATGTTTATCTCTGTTAAGATAGATCTATATATTTTAATATTTGATGCTGTTTCATTCATACTTCTCAGTTGCTTGTTAATTTCTGGATCTTAAATAGTCTCTAAATAATTATAGATGTAGATTTTTAATTGAATAATTCTATGTCAATTTTAATTGCAAAGGGTTTTCCCCTGCCTGCATAAAATGTATAGATTAAATTTAATAGAGTAATCAATATTTTAAAGGTTACCCAGTTTCATAAGGTTATTCTTCCGTACATTTTGTACTCTGATAAGTGCCCTATTGATCTGGTTAAAACTATCCTGATATGGGGGAGGGGGGTAATAATACAAAGGCATTAAATCAATCTGCTAGGGGGGGAGAATGATATTGTGGTAACACATACTACTGTTGTGTAACAGAGTGCTAGGTAATGGGAAGAATCACAGGAATTACCAAACAAGATATGAACCCGCATACTCTTTGTTTTCGGTCTCATAACCACTAGCCCACTTTATTGACCACTGTTGGCCCCAAACTATGTTTAGTTGCCCTCAACCGACTGAAGTTCTAGAAATGGCCCGACCTGTTTTGGGGTTTTGTGTTTTTTTGCTTTTGACCAAAATTAAAATATTGCAGTAAAATTATAAATAAGAATGTGAAATATGATCTGAAAAAGATATTTCAGCAGGTGCTTGGCTTTTCATCTTCTTTTAATCCGTATTTTCGGGAATTTTTTTTTTAAAAACCCACCTTTTCCGACCGACCAATGCTTGTTTTCAAACATTGCTTTGGAAGCCTCCAAATAACTTTTATTTTCCCATGATATCATTCGTCCATCATTTGGCTGCTGTAATTCTTTTCACGCTTATACCTTCGAAATTCACAGTGATAACATTGCAATCTTACCTATAGTGACCCTTTTGAAACGTTTAATTTTTATGAAGATGTCTTTAAGCGCAGTCAATTGACGATCAGACTACCAGTGTATTTTATCTTCAGCTAAATGCTACTGTTGGGTAATGCAGGGGGGAAACCCCTCTTGCTATCCCTCTGAAGAAGTCTTAAAAATATGCCTGTACCCTCTTATTTTGGTCATCCATATGTTTGTGATATTATTTCTGGATCATCGTCTAGACACATGTGCTTGGGGCTCACCTGCCAGTGGTAGTGTATTGTTTATCTATTTTCAAAAATCTACCCACCATATGGTTTCCCCTTAATCAGAATGTTTCAGTCATTAAACCATTTATCTAGATATCTTTACCACTTTTCATGGACTCA
>BQKZ01001156.1:0-14574 GCA_036244855.1 Temnopleurus reevesii | reverse complement strand
GGTGGCGGTGGTGGTGTTGTTGTTGTTGGTGGTGGTGATGGTGATTGTGGTGCTGGTGGTGCTGGTGCTGGTCGTGCACCCACACATCAAACTACACCATGAAAACAAGGTATCATTCTACAAGTATTGCATTGTGTTTTCCAATTGTCTCAAATAGAAATATTGTCTAAATCGTTTTCATGGTAAAACTTTATTTATTGCAGAAATCATTTATTGATTTATTTATCTGCCCATTTATTTATATGCCTTGTTTAATGATGAAATAGGAAGAAAGTTGCGATCCATTGCGCGAGCGATTTGTTTGCATGGCGCGCATTAAAGCATTGATTGGGTCTTGCACACTCTGATCAACTGCAACCTGCAATAAATCTACACTTTCGTGCAACATTCCTTATCAATGAAAACGAACAAACCATTATCACCACTGCCCCCCCCCCCCCGAAAAAAAAAGTTAGGATGTGCGCAGATAATCATAATACATTCAAAATTTACCCAACAGTCAACTTTTCCCAAAAGTTTCCACCGATAGCTTTTGACCAATGAGAAGTGAACGCTTACTAAACAATCATTGCGTGAGCTTATGTTGACCAATCAGAAGCTGGGCCTTGTTTGCTTGTTGACCAATGGGATCAGGGCGGGGCGTCCCATACACACACACAACGCTACCGTGCGGCAAAGATTAATCATTAACCACTAACGTTCTTTCTAATAAAAAGTAAGCAGATTACGAATATTTGGACCAAAGCTCTGACTGTTACTAAAACAACTATCCTTTCATTTTGCTGTTTGCCCCATTTTCTCCCTTCCTTGGTGCTTACAGATTCAACAAATCTTATGTATATTTTGTGAAAGCCGAGATAACAATTTGAAAAGGAAGACGTGTAGACACTGCTCCCGTGTAAGGGCTTAAAATAACTTTTTTTTTTTTTTGCAAATCATACTTTTCCATTTCTGACTCAGAGAGCATTTCGTTTTGCAATATATGTAAATTTCAGACTTGTCAAAATAAAAATGCAAGAATTTAATACTGATACCTCTTATTTAAAACAAATCGATTCCTCCAAGCGCGAATCCCTAGAAGACTAGAAGAAAATGAGTGGTCTGATCTTTTAAAGGAGAGGGGGAAAAATTCGATTCCACGTTCCCCCTCAAACAACTTCGCCTGCTCTCAATAAAATATAATTTTTCAAACCTCATGTACTTGGGAACGCTTTAAATCACGTAGTTATTCTGTTATTTGGTTACTATCATTTCTAATCGATTTTCATGAATATAAATTATTTTATCTTTGTTCCTTTCCATATACTTTCACCCCCCCCCCCCCCCCCCCACATGAACGAAATCGTGCTGGCAGGTTTCTTCCCATTCCATATGCAGCAGTGTTTTTTGTTTTTTTTCTTATTTTTTCTTCTTCCTATATCTTGTTATTATTATTATTATTATTATTATTGGTTTCTTCTTCTTCTACTTCTTTTCATCAATAATTATACTATAAATTTATTTTGAGGTTGGACAATCTAATTTATTAATCGGGGATGGAAATAAATGTCTCCAATTCAATTCAACTTTTATTCGATAATAATCAGTTGCATCAAAATCATATATAGCTCATAATCATAATAACATGTAAATGAAGTAAAAATCTTGTAACTTCGAATTCTAGTACAGTATAAACGAAGGATACAAACAAAAGCGTCTTTCTGATTTTTTTTTTAACTGGTAGCGAGCAGATTGAGCGAGGTAGCGCAGAGTTTACCGCATCAGACATGACAAACTAAGCCGACGGTTTCCCGGTAACAATCCAACACCAACCCGCACTACTGATTTCCGGCGCTTTCGCCCTTTTTCAAACAAAATCCCTTATTATGACGACTGGATAAAAGGTGGGAATTGGGAAAACAGCGTGGATGTATGTATGCAGGGTTATTATGATCAATGGTGTACTCGTAGACGGCGTGTGGGCCTGTGATGGCATCAAAGGACCGCCAGATTTACACACCAAACGCCTTAATCCAACAATGCACTCTCGAATCGACTTTTGTTCTCTTTGTGAATTTAGAGAGTAGGATGATAAGAGATATCACACACCCAACACGAGCCTTTCCAATCCGCCATCTCGGGCCCCAGTCACAAAGTTAATTTTAGGCACAGATCTATTTCTATGATTTTAGGACATCCAACACGAATGGAGATATCATGGGCAAGCACAAATCCATGAATCCACAATCCGGGGGCTCAACCAACTTGGAAATGTGCCCCCCCCCCCCTCCCTCCCCTCCCCTAAAGAGCCGACAAGCAATAACAAAAAATGGGCCTCAGCTAAACTTTGCGCCTCTCGTTAAATTTTGCATCCCCGAAGAGCTAACAAGCGAGAACAAAATGGGGTTCTCAGCTCAAATGTGCATGATGTCCCATCAAAATTTGCACCCTCTGATCGAAAAGCTGAAACAACCCTTTGCATTGGTAACTTCAAGCGCCAGACGGCATGCACAGACGAGGGCTGAGTGAGTGATATAATGACCTGATAAACGACAAAAAAATTGCTCCCTACCTCTGAACAGAGGGAGGGGGGCTAGAGCCCCTAAAGACCCCCCCCCCCCCCCCCCCCCCCCCCCCCGGTCGTGGCGAAAATCTGACTATCTGTTCATTTCAGTTCAATTAAATTTAATTTCCAATCTAATAATGATTCATATAGTAGGACTTCGTGGGGGTATACATGATTATAATAATGAGAACATTGTATAATTGCCGTTAAATCAATTGAATACTTCTGACATAACGACTGGAAACAGAGAGATCTTGTGTAACCAGGGTCTGACGGGTAGCTCGCCCGATCAGCATACATGAACACAAAATAATACTATTCTTCAACTTTTAATCTTACATTTCCCGACTGCCATCAAAATCTTCAAGGAAAACAATCCAATATTGACTTATAAACGAAAATAGCTTTCACGTTTAAAACAGACAGTGTTGCATGGGATAACCACCACTTTGAATGAACATTATATTGCAACTTTATACTTTTGGAGGAAAATGTGGGTTTTTTTTTTAATTGGATTGAAATATGTTTATTTTCTTTAAATGTCAATCTATATAATTTGGGTTTATCTCTCAAATCGACTTTTCAATCCCAACCAAGATAGAATTCTAATTACCCAAGAAATATATATCGCATAGTTTTTAGATACAAAACAGCAATATTGTTATTACCATGACAAAAATACTGCTGAGTTTTGTTTCAATCGGGTGTAGAAATATTATCTTCTGTATGTCTTTTAAAGCAAGAACAAGAAAAAATAATAGCAAGACCTTTTCTTAACGAAAATGTGAAATATAAAGCAATAATATATATGATTTTTATATGTGTTCATTATGTTTAATTATTACTTTTTATTTGATTATTATAATTGCAAGCATCTTATCTCAAGAAACACCGAATGGTTGCGATTTAAATACGAATTTCCCCCTTTACAATTCATTGAGTCCTTCATCCGTTTGTACTAATGAATTAATCAAACTTTACTAAGTTATCATGGCTACTTTATCAAGAAATGTATATAAACTGAAAAGCATAGTATGTATAGGTGTTGATACAAAGAAGTTTTCAAAAGCAACGTATTGTTTTATTCTTATATTTTGGAGGTTTGTGCCGATTTTGGATTACGCGCAATATCTGTTTGTCTGCGATTACCTTTTTTTTTAATTTCAAATCTTATGGCGATTTGGATGGTTAAAGGAAGCAGCATATTTATATCATACATAAACGTTATCACTATTTTGATACATTGTTTTTCAAATCCACTTTTCTGAAATGGAATACGTTACGTTCATGATCAAACGAGCAACAGCTAATGGAGACTTATGCGGTTACCCAAAATCATTCATCGCAGCAGTTACGGGGACGCTAATCAAAGAATGCCGCTGCTTGTATTATATACCGGCGAATTTTGACTGAGGTTTCTCTCATAGCGTCTGGCCTGTTTCAATATTTACACTTTTTAATTAGAAAGCAATTGATCTTTAGTTTACATTAGCAAACATNATATAATGTTAATCATTATGTTTTGTTCATTTTTTCTACATTTATTACGATTTACAATGTTTATGATCTATGTACTGACGTTTATATATGTTTGTTTATATTGTATTATTTGAACGCAGAAATAAAACCCAATCAATCAATCAATCAAACGAAAGTGTGAAATATAAAGCAATAATTATATTTGATTTTATATATGTTCATTATGTTTTATTATTACTTTTTATTTGATTATCATAATTGTATGCATCTTATCTCAAGAAACACTGAATGGTTGCGATTTAAATACGATTTTCCCCCTTTACATTTCATTGAGTCATTCATCCTTCTGTACTAGTAAATTGAAAAACTTTATTACGTTATCATGGCTACTTTATCAAGAAATGTATATAAACTGAAAAGCGATTGAAAGTATATGGATAGGTGTTCATACAAAAAAGCTTTCAAAAGCAACGTATATTGTTTTATTCTTGTTTTTTAGATTTGTGCCGATTTTGGATTATGCGCGATATCTGTTTGTCTGCGATTACCTTTATATCATACATCAAAGAAATCGCTATTTTGATACATTGTTTTTCAATCCCATTATTCTGAAACAGAATGCGTTACGTTCATGATCAGACAAGCAACAGCTAATGGAGATATGCGGTTACCCAAAATCATTCCTCGCCGCATTTACGGGGACGCTAATCAAAGAATGCCGCTGAATGTATTAAACCGGCGGATTTTGACTGGACTTTCTCTCATAGCATCTGGCCTGTTTCAATATTTACACTTTTTAATTAGAAAGCAATTGATCTTTAGTTTACATTAGCAAACAAATCACCTTCTTCCAAACACCAACAAAATAACTATCGGTTGCAAGGTAGCATTCGGCAATGTCTTTGAGTAAAAATGATCATGTAAGTGTATAAATATTGGATGTGGCTATATAGCTTATAATTAATTATCAAAGCTCTTTGCTATGAATGTCAGCACTTGCAACATAGAAGGAACTTGTAAATAAAAGCGTCATTACTTCAGAAAAAATATACTCATATAGGACCGGTCAGTCAATTCATTTAGTCCTCTTTTTTTTTCTGCGAGGAAAAGATAGACGCAGAAGTGGCAAATGAGCTATCATACTTACATATTTGATATCTTTTTCAAGTGATGAAAAAACTATACCCCCAAGCCAACGACAAAGAAATTGTGGGTCGAGTCGTTTTCGTAGGGCTAATCAGTGGAGAAAACAAAATGATAAATTGGAGAAGGGACTATCTTTTCAAAATGTTAAATTAAATTTCAAATATGTTGGATCCAACCATTAAAATGCTGGAAACCAAGATTGAATTAAAACGATTTTTTAACGGTTTTCCCTCGTTTTTAAAGTTTAATTCTATCCCAAATGTATCTTAAACATGTTAAAAGAGGGGCAATTCTGCTGAAGGAGAAATTCGTCATATGAAAGTGTCGCTCATTCGGAACGAACTGGCCTGCTTCAGATCTTTTTAATATTAGGAGAAAATTAGATCTGCGTCGGAAAATAATGTGTATTATGATTCATAGCCGAAATATGATAATTAATGTGCGAACAATATACTCAAGCAGGGAAGTTTGTTTCGCGATCCAGTTGCAATATAATGGAGCTAAAAGCAAATACAGCGTTCCAATAAAAAGTCGCAAACTTGTCAGACTGGATATTTTTCTACCTTTATTCCTAAAGTACACTCTAGGTTACAAAGTTTTAAATCGAAGTATATATAAGACTTAAATTCCAATGGATTGGTCTATATAATTCCAGTCTCTGAAAGATCTAAAAATCGATTCATATAGGCTTATAACAGATGAAATCTCTGCATCAATTTGTTATATCACCACCCCTTTTTCTTTTTATTATTTTCATTATAACTTTCACCTGTATGTATAAAAGAAAGAGCTTATTCTAATCTAGTCCATTCACCGTTGTCTAATGTAGGTGAATTACTATGGTAAAAAGAATCATTTCAAGTCTATTAAGACTTTAATTATTCCAAGACTCTTAGATATTGCATTGGACTTAAAGTCAAGTATTTGTAATTTAGAGTGACTACTAGTATTTCTTAAATAAAAGAATAAACTTTACTTCATTAGTTCTAACTCTTCTTCTCCCGTCTGCCACGTTCATTAGTCCTTGATTTTTACATTTGACAATCTTGAAAAGCACTTCTTTGCTCATCAAATTGTTTATTTTTGTTCCAATAGGCCAATAGGTGGCGGTAACGATGGCTATAGGTCTGGCTCATATGTGGTCTGACATCCCTCCACCACCCCTGCAAAAAGACTGAATTTGAAGTTAATAAAAGAAAATATATAAAAACTTAGGGGCCATCGATCACCAATGGGGAGCTTCCCCCTCCCCCTCTAGTTCAAGCAGCAATGATGAATTGTGCAGTATTCCTAGATCAATTATAGCAAATTTAGGTGGAACAAAAATTACCATGTTGCTTTATATTTTTATTTGAATTATTACTGGTCGGTGCAATTGAATGATGTTTGCTTATTTCAATTCAAAACATTATGTAAAGAGCTAGTAAATCAAGACATTTCTTTTCACAAAATCTAACACATTATTTTAATTCATATTCATTGAGCGATTTGTTATCAATTTAAATATTTGATGCATTTATTTCTTAAATTATCTTTTTTTATGGTTGCCATTAAATTTCTGTTCCGCGATATTGTATTACTCCGGAAAAAGCGGTAATGTAATTCAAATAAAAAAGATGCTTCCACTGAAAAAAAAAATTTCATTCTGAAGGCGATAGATGGCGCTGTTACTATTTAGCCAAAATCATGAATGGAACCATTTTTATTCAATCTGTTGAAAGTTGTTGAAAGTGGATAAACCTCTTTTGCATATTGCTAGCTTGTTATTCCAGTTACAATTTCAAGTATATTTTTTTTTTAATGCATAAAAATCTTGATCTACTAACATCATTTCTCTTAACTTTTTCTCATTCTTGCTAACTGTATTGACTTTTGAGAAATTTGCATGAGAAGAATGTAAGTTCAATAGCCTTTTAAACTATTGTACAAACAAATTATATCACACCAAAATTAGATCTTAATATCTGATATCGTTCATTTTTTTCACATCTCCATCTTTATTGTCTGTTATTTCTGTAAAGCTCTGAACCTGTTTTTTTACTTACTGATTTTCTTCTTTCTTTTTCTTTTTCTTTTTTTTTTACATCATGTATCCAGGAACTACTTCCTATAGCACTAGCACTATACATATCTCATCTATTGTGTTCTAATTTATACATAGTCCACAAAAAACTGCTACAAATAGCTTCACATAGCTAACAAAAAAGTAATGTTAGACAAGAGTTTTGGTATCTTGGTATTTTGGTATCAAGAAATTAAATGTTAAAAGGATGTGTTCATAACATTTTCTTGGAACAAAATGCATCTGAATAAAGTGCCCTTTGCTGAAAAAAAGACAGCAGCAAATAAATAAACAGACCTGACACTTTCTAAATAATATGTAAGCTGGCGATACTTGCCTAAAATATGTGAATCAGTGATGAATTCAGATTTCCCCAAAAAATCAAAATAATTAATGCAAAATAAAAAAGATACCCAGGGTGATGAATGTGAAATGAATTATTCTTTATTTTAAAATTCAAACTTTAGCTTCCTTTATACAATTAGGCTCTTATTTCAACCAATATGACAGTATCGAGAAAATCAATTCTTATCAAAATGTCTTCTTGAAGTCCATCAGTCAAAGGTGGATCACAACTCTGCAATGTTCAAGATTCATTGTAATACTACAATACAGTCTTATCATACAAAACTTTGGGTGGTAAGCAAATATCCAAGAACAGTAGGTGTTACCTAAAAGCTTTGTTGATCAATGCATATCAGCCCCCAAGGAAGAGAGGGAATAATATTTATACCTACCACCTACCAGGTCGGCTAAGCTGCCAAGACCTTGTATGGATCCTCCTGTCCATCATTATATTTTTCATTTCGTCTACTCAAGTTTTGCAAGTTAGAAAATACTTATATTCTGTATGATGCTAAAAAGTAGAGAGGGTAAAATATCGCCCATAAATGATTGAAAAGGAGTGATGGGCAAGGGGAGAAAGAGAGAGATAGAGAGAGAGAGGGGGGGGGGAGAAAGATAGGGAGGGGATTGGGGATAGGGTAAGGCAAGACAGAATAGAGAGAGGAAGAGATAGTAGCAGAGATGAGGAACGGGAAGGGAAGAGGGAGAAAAAAAATGGAGGCAAAAAAAGGAGAGGGTGAAGAAATGCACATTAGTTCTTGGAAAGACAGATAGAAAGAAGTGAACAGTGAGCAGCAGAAGAAAATAAAAATTGAGTGGGAAAGGAAGTATGCAGAGAGAAAGAGAGAGAAAGCAAAGGTGAATGAGAAAGCAACCCAATTTGGAACCATTGCTAGGACAATTGAGGAAAAAACATGTACCTATATTTTTCAGAATGCAAAACAGAAACAGACAAAACAAAAAGATTAAATTTAAAAACTAAAAAAACACACAAACATGATGCCCATATTTTTTTATTTCAGTGATTTCAATACCTGTGTGTTCTAAAGAATAAAATCCAAAGTTGACCCAGAAGGACTCGTATGGCATTTCAATCAAGTTTCACATAGCACCCGTCAACTATTGATTTAGAAACTGGAAATAAAGATATAGATCTTTTTCCTGGGCAAGATTAACTTGGCTCAATATTCATTCTTAATCAATCAAGCAGATCGTTCAGATTCTGTGTTGGTAGTGGATGTATCATGGCTTGTACGAAGTACCACACCGTACCTGCCTTCAGCAGTATTCCATGTTGGTATAAATGCATGTGGCGCCTTCTATTCCTCTTCTTGTTTGCATATAGATTCCAAATGTTTCTCAACAGCATCAACAAATGAAGGAAAGGAGCTCTCCGTTAGGAAAAGTCGTATAAGCTTTCCAAAGTTATCTTGTTCCAACTCGGAAGCAGGGGCACCGTAAGAAAGGGGTAGCTCCACATCCTTTCTCTCACCTCCAATCACCTAAAAGCATAATTAGGGATTAATCAAAGTTAAAACTTTCAGTAAAATTCCTTTTGATTTCGTTTGTAAGATTACTGTAAGAGCCATTATTTTAGCATACATAAATTTTAGCAAATTCATTGAATTTCAAATCTTTCCACACATTAGCGTCGTGTTGTTATTTTCACATTTTAAAAGATTATTAAACACAATTCTACGGGCATGCTAATGAAAGAAAATTTCAACGAATTTGTGGATGCAAAATTCTCAAAAATAAAACCTCAGCAAACCTTTCAGCTTTTACAGTAATTTGTTTTGACCATTTCTTTTTCAAGTGGATAAAAACTAAAACATGAGGGGAGAAAGTAAATTAATTGTACAGAATTTTCTGAGAAATAGCACTGGTCGGTTGGGAAGTTTTTTTTCTTCAATTTATCTTATTGTTAGAACACCTTACATTGGGAAAATAAAAAAAAAGGCTTAAAAGGTAGTTAAAGCCAAACAACTTCTGAAAATTGCTTTTTTATTTGTATTTCAATTGTCTATCAATAATTTTGCTGTCAATTTTTAACTCCAGTGAAACGTTCCTAAAAAGAATTATTGTTGGGCCATTTTCAGGGGTCATTCGATGGAGGGCATCCAAATAATTTTCTTTTGCCCAATAGTGATACAAAAATAACTATGTTGGGTTTAACATAAAGAAGATATTTCTTTTCAAGGATCACTACATACCTGAGACAATTCTTGAGTAGATACCTCACCCTCTAAAGCTTCTTTTTCAGGACTCTAGATAATGGAAGGGCAGGAAGCATTAAGGCACAAATTCATGAAGATAGTTCACTTTATTACAAGGTTTAAACCTGAGTAAAGCAGGGCCATTATTTAAATAGCATTTCAAAATATTGATTGATGTTGCAAACAGTTTGACAGAAAAGGGGTGGGCCAGAGGAATTGAAATGACGCAAAAAAAAGAAAATAATAAGGGAGAGTAAAATAGGGAATTTTGAAAACTTATTGTACCGGTATACTGTAAACGTCCATATTGTGGAGTACATTAATTTTAGTGTATTCACTTAATTTCAGATTTATTTTCATATTACCCAATTTTCTCCTTCATGTTATTAAAGATCATTGCACACAAGTCTAAGGGGGCGTTGTTAAAAAGTTTCAATTGATCGCAAGATGCAGATGATCGGAATGCGCCAATCAAATTCATTGTGTCATGTGCATCTTGTTAAATGCGCATGCCATGAGTTTATAAAAATGCACATTACAATTTGCAAATGATTTGCAGTTGATTTGCGATCAATAGCAACTTTTGAACAACACCCCCTAAGTGCATTAAAATGAGTGAACATTTGAGAGAATATATGGTCCCAAAAGTAGCAAAAATAGCAACCTAGCAAAGATGTCAACTTATACAGGAACTTAATAAGTACATGTAGTTAAAAATCATTAAATGGATTATTCTGAAGAAAAATAACATTGAAAAAGCAAAGCACCAGTCTTGAGTACTTACAGGAGTGGAGGGACTTGACCGTTGCACGACTTCAAACGGTCTTACAGGAAAGAAGTAAGAAAGCCTAGCTGCACATTCGTCACATGCCGTCACTGCACTGGCATGGGTACCTCTGGCAAAGCGCACTCGGAATTTCCTCGCTTCATTCTATTTCAAGTTAAAATTTAGAGAGTAAAGTTATAATCTTGATCAATTGCAGGACTTGAACAAACAGGCAATGATTTGAAAAATTTGAATATATAAATGAAATATCTCCAGAATGACTATTTAGTACTTTGGAGCAACTTTGATTCATTACCCACAATCATCTTAACTTTATTGAAGAGGGTGATCTGATAATTTTATTCAATTTACCAGTCTTTATAATCACAAACATTTATCTTGTCTATTGCATATTGAAACTGTCATCTTTAGGCTCCCGTCAAAAAGAGGCCCTGAAGCAACACGATTCAACATGACTCTTTCTCAATTCACAGTTAACTGCCTCAGAACAAAGGGTCGTGTTGAATCATGTTGCTTCCGGGGTCCTATGTGACCAGGGCTTTTAATAGAATATTGATAAAACTGATCTATAACGGAAAGATAAAATTTCAGAATGTCTCCGTTTATATCTTACCTTGACTTTGATGACAAAGAGAAGACTATCACCCCTCACAAAGCCCCGCATCGTGCTCCTCATGTCTCGGAGGAAGTAATTCTCCTGTAATTAAAATAAGAAAATCATGTCATTCCTTTGAGAATAAATAAATGATAATGTCATTTCTTACAAGGCGCTTTTCCTATGAATAAGGCCAAAAACGCACCAACGATATTATTACCCTGGTCAAAGGATATATCGCAATAATTACTGCAATTAGAGTGTGTTATCTTAGGGAACTTCAACAATGTCACCCTACAGTGGCAAAGACAATATTCATATCCTACCAGCAGGTACCCATTTAAACACCTGGGTTGAAAGCAGCACAATGTGGATAAATTTCTTGTTGAAAGAAATTGAAATCATGGGTGGCATTTGAACCGCGGACTCTTTAGTTGAGGAGTACGAGTCAGAACCACTATGCTTCCAAATGCTTCCACTATGAGCAGAAGGGACAAAGCTTTTTGTACAAAGTAAACAACTCCATTCAAGCATTCAGAATAGCTAGATACACACAAAAGAAAATTCCCTCCCTCTTATTCTGCTGAAATATGTCAAACAGGCGTGGCACAATGAATAGTGAGTGTATTTTTTTTGTGTGTATCAAGCTATTGCAAATACCTGAATGAAGAGCACCGAAAGGTGGACCTGTGCGCTATACAAGTAGCCACTATTATTATTATTATTATTATTACTCTGTCCAAAATCATTTGTTCTGTCTGCTAATAGTGATACAATATGATATCAAACAAAAATGAACAAAACTCGTCGTTACTATTACTTACTAGAATTGTATCATCATTGGTAAGCAGCAGATGATCCCTATTGATGCAGAGTTTCAGGCCTTCCTTAGATCCTGGTGATATGTACTGAGGGAGGAAAAAAAAATAGAATTTATTTTGAAAATGAAAACTGTCAGCCCCTTAACGTTTTTNGCTTTTCCTATGAATAAGGCCAAAAACGCACCAACGATATTATTACCCTGGTCAAAGGATATATCGCAATAATTACTGCAATTAGAGTGTGTTATCTTAGGGAGCTTCAACAATGTCACTCTACAGTGGCAAAGACAATATTCATAACCTACCAGCAGGTACCCATTTAAACATCTGGGTTGAAAGCAGCACAATGTGGATAAATTTCTTGTTGAAAGAAATTGAAATCATGGGTGGCATTTGAACCGCGGACCCTTTAGTTGAGGGGTACGAGTCAGAACCACTATTTCCACTATGAGCAGAAGGGACAAAGCCTATTGGACAAAGTAAACAACTCCATTCAAGCATTCAGAATAGCTAAAGACACACAACAGAAAATTCCCTCCCTCTTATTCTGCTGAAATATGTCAAACAGGCGTGGCACAATGAATAGTGAGTGTATCTCCTTTTTTTTTGTATCAAGCTATTGCGAATGCCTGAATGAAGTTGTTTACTTTGTCCAAAATCCTGTATCCCATCTGCTCATAATGATACAATATGGTATGAATTAAAAATGAACAAAACTAGTCCTACTTACCAGGATTGTATCATCATTGGTTAGCAGCAAGTGATCCCTATTGACGCAGAGTTTCAGGCCTTCCTTAGATCCCGGTGATATGTACTGAGGGAGAGGAAAAAAATAGAATTTATCTTGAAAATGAAAACTGTCAGCCCCTTAACGTTTTTCTCTTACACATATTATTGGTCTAGAATGTAAAATAGAAAAAAAAACAGTTTGTGGTATGTTGTAAGAATTAACTGCAATCTGATACAGGAAATTGAGAGAAACATTTTGATTTGCTCAGGGTTGATAATGGGAGATGTGCATAAAATGATGATTTTCAGAAGCATGATTCCATCAACTGCACTTCTCATTTTACCATAAGTTATGAAAGTTGAACTTTCTTGGAACAGGACTACGACTAATTGAAGGGTGATGGGTCTCTCCATTTTATGGTGAGCATATGGAAAACTTCAGTGCATCTGCTCGAGCAGTGAAACGCGACACTGTTTACTACGTGATTCTGCTTCCATAGGCAATGATATGAGGTAGTCCAGAGCTGCCAACCGAAATCCGTATTTTTCTCCTATTTTACTAGCTTTTGGAGTACATTATTATTTGGCAATCAGTAATTAAGTAAGACATTGTTATGTCCACAATACCACCTTTTTGTCTCCTTGAATCAATGGCATCAGCTGGAAAGCATCTGGAAGCTATTTATAAGATCGAGAGGTATGCCATTTTGTACAGCAGCAAAACATTCATTCGGTGGATGAAAAAGCATTTTTATGGGAGAAACAGGTGTGTTGGTTTATATTCTTCTTCGCCTGTAAACTGATCTTGAATATCTATTCAATTCAACACTCCCTTGCTATGTGTAAGAGTTGAAATGTGGAAAGGAATCCGTACTGGTTGGCAGCTATGGTAGTCTAGCCACTACAATGCAGTATAGCTTTTGATTTACCCCGTGTTTTAATCTCATTTGGCCCTCAATTTAATGTGTAATAAATTCTCTACACACTGGTCTATTTTAAAATGTTACATTTGTTCGGGAACAGGTTGCCTTTTTCGATTGAAATATGCAATGCAAACCGTCTTAGGAGGCGTTTTCTATGGAGAATGACGGCTTTTCGCTCACTCATTTCACTATGGCTTGCATTTAGACTAGCGTAGAATCAAAATGCAAGGGCTTTCTACACTCATTCGGGTCTGAAAATAAAATATAGCTATCCACTTAACCTCTGACCTAAAAATTATTTCGATTGGTGGAGAGGAACAGGTTGCCTTTTTGTAATTCATTCAGAACAACCTATTCATTTTCATGTGATTTTCTCGTAGGTCTGACCGTTATGCCACACTCAATGCGTCCAAGATAGTCTATAGGCACAGGCTGTATGGGGTATTTGGGTTTTCAATGTTTGCTCTGCGCATACTATTAGTGCATAATTTAGAGATTGCGCCGGTTAGAGACTTATTCCAATTGTGAATAATATATCATCCTGATCTTCACTTTACAATTATTGTTGTCTCTGACTGAAGATTATGCATGATGCATTGCACGAATTGCCACACAGATAGCCAACGGTCTGTTCACGCAGACTATTTACGTTTGCTCTCCACATACCCTCCGCGGAGATCGCTCGCTGTGGGCTTCCCATTTTATGCACAAAATCGCACCAAAGTTTTTCGTATGTTAAATTTTCACTCAATTCCTCCCTCAAACAGCAAAAAAGCAAAACACAAAGAAGATTAAAATTTTGTCTACAACTAGTCTATGGAAAAGTGAAAGCAGTGAAAGGAGTGAAAGCAGCTTCTTCTTCTTCTTTGGTTGGCTTCCTCCAGTGTGGAGAACTGTCAGCGGGACAGGATTCCTTCAGGTGCGTG
>BQKZ01001155.1:112608-128391 GCA_036244855.1 Temnopleurus reevesii | reverse complement strand
GGGGGGGGGGGGGGGGGGGGGGCTCGCAGGCCCCACACCCCTTCTTTTCTCGGCCGTCGATCGCGCTATCTCCGCGAAAATTTGCGCACGAGTAGAGTATCGTAAAAACTACAAATTTGCATCATCAGATTTTTTAAATATACAATGTTTATTTTTTGATAATTAACTATGCTGATTTATGTATAAAAATGCATTTTGTGTTCTAAATCACAAAATGCTGGTGATAGAAAATTAATATTTGGTATATTTATTCCTGGTATCACATCAAACAATTCCACATAAAAAAAATTGGATTGACAAATTTAATTTCTTATGATAATATTGTTTTTTTTCCAATTTCTTATGTATTTCACTGTTTTTTCGACCTTTTGTTTTTTATTGTTTTTTGAGCAGAATTTATTGCAATTATTTTTTGAAGCATAATTGTGCTAAAATTTGAAGTACGTTAGAAAATTTTCCAAAAGTATCAATGTGGCGAAACCTTTGCACAAGAACAATTGTGTTTTGTTGCAAAATGTTGTTTGATTAAATACATTATGAAAATCTGTTTTTGATTCATTGAAGGATAGTTATTATGGTTATTTTCTGATTACTTCTTAATAGAATGATAAACATTGTAAACCTTCAGCTTATAACTAGTTTCAAAAGAAAAACAGCATAAGTTTGAGAATGAATCCGAGGAAGTGAACCGCCTTCACAATATTAAAACTGAAGTTTTCTTTTACAATTTTCTTTCCATTCATGAAAATGATGAACGACGAAGCACAATCATCCTGATAGTTTTGTTCTCTCAGTACATGGAGAGACTCATGGTCCCTTGTGTGTCATACTCCAAGGACAAAGGCGTCCACGTATCCAGATACCCAATATTCCGAGTCTTCCCGGTAAGCCTTTTTTTCATTTCTTTTAAAGTTAAGGAGCCTTTTAAACAGTTTCAAATTCATTTTTCTTTCCAAAACGAGATTAACTAAAGAACCGGTTACAAATGGTAAAAGTTACTTTGAAAGAGAATTCAACGTTTCGAACCTTTCAATTGTAAATAGGAAAGAAATGGGATACACTTAATTTTGAAGGATACTATTCCTAGCTAAGACCATTTCTTGCAATTGGCTCCTGAGCATTAATAAAAGTTTACACTCCATTAATTTGCTTTATTTGACGTTCTAAGTATAAGCCAATATAATAAGTTTTCTTAAACGTATAGATCAGATTTTGAGAGGTGGCGCTTCAGATATTCAATTTCTTTCGAGCTAGAGTGATATCATTCACACAATACTGTCTATCAATAATTATAATACCAATATTCAATTAAAAAATCAACAGCTCAAGTATGTTGATAGTTTGTCCGGTTAAAATCAACCGAGAAACTACCCATTTATCGCACAACAATTAGAATGGCTTTGGTTAGTTTTGCTATAGAAAACAGACTCACAAAATAATTACCGAGTTCAGGTTTCACGCAGACTGTGTCAAGTCATGCCGAACATTTTTTAGGCACAGTTCTTAATATTGATCTCCAATCATGCCAATGGCTAGATGTTTTTCTTCACCCAGTTTCTTCTAAAAAAATCCTATTTTTCTTGAACAATGCAGATCCTACTTGCGACTGTCGTTGCTTGGTTCTTATGTTACATCCTGACCATTACCGATGTATTTCCAAATGACCCGGATGTAGCAGGATACCGCGCGCGCACGGATTTAAAGGAGCAAGATTTGAGAGACATGCCGTGGTTCTTTCTTCCTGCTCCAGGTATATAGATGTTTTTTTTTTCATATTTGTGTTTTTTATACAAAAAACAGCAAGTTAACAAGCAATCACGAGAAAATTTGAGTATGTTCAAATGATCATAAATATTAACAAAGAATAAAAAAGAAGATGATAGGCAAAGAAAACAAACATATACAAAGCTTATTAATAACACCCCGGAAAAGTATGAAAAGCCACCTGAAATTAAATAGAGGCAAATATGGAATCATGTTCTCCTACTTGTTTAAAGATGTGACAATACAGTTCAGCTCTTTTTGTTTGTTTTTAACCATTCAAAAACACGGTACTTGGAAGCATTTGATACCGTACATGTGTCCAGGGATGCAGGAATGAATAACCAATGGACTAAAATTTACTGAATGAAACAATACATTGCATATTCGGGGAGAAATTTTCGACACACTATTAACAGCTGGTACATATTTTTTTAATGGATATACAAATAATGTTAAGATATCAGTATCATGTATGCTTATCAATGCATAAATGCTTGAAAATTTAACATTCACAACGACAAATGATTACAATACAGATTTAGATGTACGGGACCCTTTTGAAATAATTGAAAACTCAAAATACATGAAACTATAACAGAATGAAACAAATATCTAATATAGATTAAAGTTTGAAAAAAAAAAAACATTTCGGCGCTCAGGAATGGCGTGGCAGTTGGTCGAGCGGAACGATCACGAACAATTTCACTGAACTTTCATGATGAAGTTTTTTCGGGTAGAATACGTTGCTGTAGAGACTTAAACGACCGGCCGGTCGCTTATGAATTTACAATAATGAATCGCCCGAATCCTGACATGACAAGACCAATGGACTTTAAAATGATTTTTGGGGTTTTTTTTGCCAAAAGGTTTAGAAAAGTGAACATCGTACCGGCTGATTCGGCAAAATACTATTCTGATTCTTTATAATGTAATGGCCTTTAAATTGAAAAAAAAAATTAATTCACAATAATTATGTGCAATTAAATAGGTGCGAAGATCCATCCACAACATTCTTTGAATCATCCATTTGTCTCTCAAAGGTCAGTGGGGTTCACCGATCTTCACAATCAGTGGAATCTTAGGAGTCACCGCAGGAACCTTCGCGTCAATCATCGAATCCATCGGGGATTACTACGCATGCGCAAGACTGGCTGGAGCCCCGCCTCCCCCGGGTCACGCGGTTAACCGCGGTATCGGTACAGAAGGATTGGGTGGATTTTTGTCCGCAATATGGGGCACCGGAACTAGTTCTACGTCTTACAGTGGGAATATCGGCCAGATTGGCATCACAAAGGTACTACACCGATAGGGGAGTTTCTATTCCTCATTTAGGATAGTAGATGATTATGCCATCCTTTCATGTTGCCAGATAAAGGCTGGTTAAAGATACCAACTAGATCAGACACATTAAAACAAGCAGAATGACTGCACAAACAAACGCGGTTAACCGCGGTATCGGTACTGAAGGACTCGGAGGATTTTTGTCCGCAATATGGGGGTATCGGAACTAGTTCTACCTCCTACAGTGGGAACATCGGCCAGAATGGCATTACAAAGGTACTTCACCGATGGGGTAGGTTATATTACTTATTTGGTGTAGTATCATAGTATCAGATAAAGAGTAGTTAAATATATGATCACATACAAACTATTTTCGTGAAATATAGTGGATCAAAGGACAATACATTGGTACATCTTGGATCGAACTGAGCGGATACAACAATCTCAAGTCTGTTCTGATAGGAATAAACACGATATAAGCTATTTCCGAAAAATTAAGTCAAACGCAAACAATAGATCCGTACTCCGTGTATTCAACTGTGCGGACACAACAATAACAAGCCGGTTCCGATTTCAATAGCATTACAAGGGAGCATTGAATATGCGTTCGACTTAATTTTTCGGAAATAGTTTATATCGTGTTAATAGCACTAAAAAGGAGCATTGAAATGGCATTCGACCTAATAACTTTACGGAAATACATTATATCGTGTTTTACATCTATAACAAGGAAAGTTACTGCGCAAATAAATGAAGTTATCACTTCTCTTTTTCATTTACTGATAATAGGTTGGAAGTCGATTGGTTATCCAAGTAATGGCAGTGATGCTCCTTGTGGGGTCCGTCTGTCTCAAGCTAGGAGCTTTCTTTGCGACAATTCCACAGCCAGTCATCGGTGGCATATTTTGTGCAACTGTCGGTAAGTGAACAACGCAATGACACATTAAATAATCGGATTTGCGATTTCGTTTTGCTTAAATTGGAATTAACCCCAGACAAAATC
The DNA here is from genome assembly GCA_036244855.1 of Temnopleurus reevesii. Classification (NCBI taxonomy): domain Eukaryota; kingdom Metazoa; phylum Echinodermata; class Echinoidea; order Temnopleuroida; family Temnopleuridae; genus Temnopleurus; species Temnopleurus reevesii. Next base: position 124,343 of record BQKZ01001155.1, on the reverse strand, counting down.
ATGTCAGTGGATGGAGAAAATACGAGATGTTCGGTGAGAATCTTTCAAGCTGCAACGAAAGCGAGTATGCGAAAAAGGGAATGCTCAATGCTTGTAAGCCAAAGAATTATCTCCATTGATTCTAACCGATATAAAGCGATCTCGCCATACAGCACCAATATTTAAAACATCTATTTCAGGTCTACAACTTCTAGTGCACACTCCATCAAGGAAAGACCCCCTTATATTTCTGATAATAGGTCTACCCCAGCCTTGATATAAGAGTAGATATAAGCTTCTTCAGTTAAAATAGAAGCCCTTTCCCCTCTAAAAAAATAAGAAATTACTTCATAACTCTGGGCAAGAATGCCGGGATATCGGAAATGCCACGTCACAGGATTAATTGAAACTGAGGGAACCTAAAATCCAAATTTGGAGCCAAATGAATAGAGATCAATTTCTCTGATAATGACAACGAAAATCCTCCATCTTCAGCAGAGACTGTCACTACAAATTCTCGCTGGAAATAGAAAACACCTCTAGTGATATACATTTTTTTGCTGCTGTATATCGTATTTATGGTTCACGTTGTTACATACGTCTGAATATTCGTACATGTGATAACGAAATATATAATATCATGATGGCAAATGAACACAAAATAACCCTGAAAGCATTTTATTGTCAGTGGTGTTTATATATTTATAGGAAATGTTATTTTGGCCCTGACTTGTTTTTTTTTGTCAGGATTCTACAGCTAAAGAGACGATTCGAGCGTTCATCTGATATAATTCGTGCCATTCCTACAAATTCGTTTGATTATGAGATGTTTTTAAGTCATGAATTTATGTGACGACACTCTTTTTCAGGCATGGTAGCTTCGGTTGGAATGTCCAATCTTCAGTATATTGACATGAACTCTCCTCGGAATCTATTTGTTGTTGGGATTTCTTTCTTCCTGGGACTAGCTCTTCCTCTTCATATCCAACGGAATCCAGCTATCNGGCAGTGATGCTCCTTGTGGGGTCCGTCTGTCTCAAGCTAGGAGCTTTCTTTGCGACAATTCCACAGCCAGTCATCGGTGGCATATTTTGTGCAACGGTCGGTAAGTATATAACACAATGACATATTTTATAATGTGATTTGCGAGTGAAATACACAAAACAAACACCGATTAACCCCCCCCCCTGAAAAATATACTTTATCGTGATTCATATTTTCCTGCTGTATACCATGTTCATGATTTGTGTTTTTACGTATAAATATTTGTACATGTGGGAACGGAACATTTATTATCATGGTGGCAGAAATGACAATATAAACTTTTTGTCTGTAATGAATATTTGTATGAAATTCTTTACTTGCATGACATTTTTCTTTTCAGGATTCTACACATAAATAGAAGATTCGGACGCTCGGAATCAAATGCACAATGAACTGAGAAGTTCTAGTTGAAATTATGAACTGGGGTGGTGATTGGCTATGCCAGTCACCGAAGATGACGTCAGAATATTGACATATCCAAAACTATTCCGAGTTAGGACGCAAATGACGTCACGCAATATCCAATTTCTTTCATGGTGAAAATATTTTCAATTACATGACTGCTCTTTGACCCATTGGCAACGGATACAATCTTATAGGTAGGATATTATTTAAGTTATTTCTGCAAATTTTATGTCATGACTTTATGTGACGACACTCTTTTCAGGAATGGTAGCTTCCGTTGGAATGTCCAATCTTCAGTACGTTGACATGAACTCTCCTCGGAATCTATTCGTGGTTGGCATCTCTTTCTTCCTGGGACTAGCTCTTCCTCTTCATATCCAACGGAATCCCAGTATTATTCAAACAGGTGAGAATCCACTGACGTATTTTGAAAACATAATACATTTTTGCTTTACATGGCATATATAATGTACATGTAGAATGTTCCTCTATCAAAGGATATCTGAGGCCAAAGGAAATAATTTGCTAGCCCTTAGTGTACCTAAAGTATTTCTATGACAATAAAAAGGTGATAACTTTGAAGAATATTCAATTTATAAAACTGATCGTTTTCCATGATAAATACAAAAGACTTGTACGAATACTAGTCCGAATAATCAAGCGGACACACAATAGAACGCACGGACATCTTATGCTCACACGGAGCATAAGTCAGACGTATGGACCGTATTTGCTCCGAATTCCTTATCCCATTAACTACTGGAATTGGGTAGTCACTGCAAAATATACAGAAGTCATTAGTCAATTGGCTAGCTAGTAATCCACGTCATGTCTGATAAAGATATTATAGGGTTACTTTATTCACTTCAGTAATATTCAAATGATATATTTCCATTACCCCAGATACCCTTTAAACGAAATTACCACATGATTCTTAATTGTTATACCATGACTATAATGTTACAGAGGATGGTTTTTCACACAAGTCCTCGTTTTCAGCTTTGTAACTTATGTGTTCTATGTCTGATTATGTATATCTGGATTCGTGGTCTATTGAGATATTCAAATCAGTTGGACAAATGATGCAATTGGGTTTTAGAGCAGAAAGCATGCAATTGAACGTTGAAAAAATTACCAATAGTAATATTTTTTACAAGAACATGTTATTAAGTAATGGCTTAATATCCTGTCCGAATCTGTTGAAAGGACATGATAGTGGTACATTTCTATTGACATACAAGATGTTCATCATTGTAAAAGCTGAATAAGAAACAAACCTCTCTGCTTATCACTGGAAAATGATTAGCATTACAATTGAAAAGTCGCAACCTATTCCGTTTTCTTCAACATACTTACATTTCTTTTCCAACATTTTTTTTGTGTGTAACAGGAAACGATATCCTGGATCAAGTTCTTCTGGCAATACTGTCTACAAGTATGTTTGTAGGTGGTGCAGTGGCTTGCTTTCTGGATAATACTGTTCCAGGTACATATCGGCTTCCGTTCCATTCTTGTCTATATGCAATGAGAGATCCATGACAAGAAATCTCTTTAAATATAAATTCCCTCATGCTTTTTACTTATTCAACGTTTTATTCATAAATTCATATAAAATTCTTTTTTAAACGTCCTAGTTTAGCGTCGAATGAGACCGCCGCATTGCAATGAGGATTGATTCCTTGCAAGGAAACTATTTTATACTGCTCTGGGAGACGAGAAACACAACTGCAAAACGATAACAATTGATTGCCATTGCTTTATAGACATTTACTTCTTTCTCACGAATACATCTGTTCTTCAGGTACAGCAGAAGAGCGAGGCATTGACAAATACTGGAAACTGTACGATGGTGGGAAATACTCCGGTGAAAATGACGAGGAAACAGAACAACAGATAACAAAAGAAGTGAATAGGATCATCAATACATGCTACGACATGCCGTTTGGTATGGACCGGCTCCGTAGCTGGCCCTGGACCTCATATCTCCCATTTAGTCCTACTTTCATGGGTTTTAATGTGACAGGTACATGTAAGAAGAAGAGGTCTGAGTTCTCATAGAGTGTGAAATTATTTTTTTAATTTGATGTTTGAAACATCTTAGATTTATGCATAAATAACGGATTGGGTGGGACCGGTCGCGACCCCTCTATTGGCGGCTAATTAGGGGCTGCGGTCCCAACTTTTCATTCTTGTTGACTTACAAGAGCTTATACTTATTATCATCGTTATTATATGGCTTGTCAATTTATTGCTGTTCCATCAAATTGGCAAATTCTCGACCCACCTCAAACTCGCTGATTTGAATTATTTTAAACCCCTGTGTAGAATTATAATTATAATTATCATTCTAGAATTACGATTGTAATAAGATGGATTCTTTAGAAAGCAGCGATTATACATGAAAGGGGGTAGGGTTTGGTTTAAAGTTAGGTTTTCATTTCAAAATTTGTTGTCAACTCTAAAGCGGTGCTGCCACAATACTTCTCGTACATTCACACAAAGAACGTTTCTGAAGCGCTGGAAGGACTTGACTATTTATCATTTGAATCGAAAATGTCTGTATCTTCGAGTTCAACTATATTGTAAGAAATTTGTTGACAACAAAATGAACATTGAATCCAATCCAATTGATATTCATGACAACCGCCATCTACTGGTAGAGGAGAATCGATATCAATACTTGAGCGAACGTACTGGTTAATTACATGTTGATGCTAATTTGTATCAAATATGCTTTGACTAAAGGACTTTACTGTTGAGCAACCCTCAATGAGCAATTTCTGAATGTTATTGTATCAAACATTTATCTCTGTTCAGCAGTTATCCCTCTTGATCGGGTCAAAAACCAAATAATCGAAAATGATTCATGTTTTGTGGATCAGTGAATGCAAGCAAAATGAGCTAGTAAACTAAGATGAAAATTAAACTGAATTTACTAAAAACAATACGACAAGAAAAAAATAACTTTCCGTCATGTCTGCCACATGAGCGAAATTGTGATGGGGGAAAACACATTGCATGTCCTACACATGGAATTAGTAGCATGCCAATTGAATTGTACAGCCCCTTGCAATACAGGCCTACGACATGCAAACCATCACCACCAATCAACAACAAAATGTTCCATTTTTATTTCTATACCACCAACGTCAATTGGCACTCTACCGATTTCCTGCACATCCCTCCATTTCAAAATCATAAATCCTTGGTCGTTTAAATCAACCCTATTTGTCAACAATTATCCTGTAAAAATTTGTATGCGTTTTTCTTTTGTAATTTTGTTTTTATTTATGTTTACTCGAAATTGTTCACATTTATTTTTTGTTATATTGTTTGTGTCTTAAATGGAAAACAAATCAATCAATCAATCAAGGTATATATATTTTGTGTTTTTTACACCACATGGAAGTTAATTAATTTCGATGGCAATCAGCCATGAATGTTACACATTCTGCCCGAATGGCTTCACTGACATTTGGGAAATATGAGGCTTTGGTTGTCTCGGTTTTATTCCTCAAACGGTTCAGTGATCAACCACTGGCCTTCTGGTCATGACTCATTAAAGCGAGGCGTTGTCATGGAAATTGAGTCTATAATTTTTGTTATTCGTATGATGACGTCATTTGTGTTATCACGTCAGATAGAATATCATGAAACATTTTTGTAATGTGAAGTCATGTGGCCAAATACAATTTAGGACATGTATTCGTCAATTTGTGAAAAGAAAAATTCCAGTTTATGATGTTAATAACAGTTATGAAAATGATAACAATAATACAAACATATAAAATGATGATAAAAAGCTAGTAAATTTAGTTGCCCCTGTGTTCACAAAATCCTTATCGTCGTGCTTAAATATTCTTTAAATGTTTGCAGATTCTTTGTTGGCCTCTTTTTTCATTTCTTTTGTTATACTACTTTTCGTATATATTATTATCATTTTATCATTTATGACTGTGTATATGTTTGAATCTTCGAAAGAATTGAAAAATAAAATGGTTTGATTTGATTTGATTGAGTGATTTGATCTTACACTTAAAGGACAATAACAAAGCGATTAATGTTGTATGGCTGACATTGAAAAAAAATTGAGAGGAAGTTTATATGAAATGAAATGTATATAGTTCAGTTTTTATGTCTATTAATGCTTACCTTAGGACATGGGAGTATCAGTTTACTGATTTTTTTTTTTTTTTTTTTACTTAGAAGTAATAATTGCATAGTTTGTATCCACGAAAACACATTAAATGAACAAAATAAAGATTAATATAATTTCCGTATAGTGCGTGACGTTATTCATAGGTATTCATGCGTTTTGTTTATGTTTACCCTGACAGCTAATTAAACATATCTGTATGCAATTAATTCATTGTGGAATTGTCAGTTTTGTACCAATTTCCGTGTTTTCAAAATTCCAAAGCTCAATCTGTGTAGGGATTGATCACTCCTTTGCACTTTTATTTTCAGACAAGATGAATGCATCATGTGACGATGTGTAATATTAATGTCACATAATGAAGAACGGTGAAGCCATTTTGGATTACAAAGGAGTATAACTGTGAATGTATCATTGGAGTATAAAGTTGGAATTCGTTTGTTTTAGTTTACACGCCTGCTTCCTTATCCAGCAGTTTTTTTAAGCAGAGATTAGAGGTACGTATTATCGCATCTTCACTTATTTTGACATAGATGTTTTCACATTCAAAATACGCGTAATGGAACAGTCACATTTAAAGGTTAATCTCACCTTGCCCGCTAAACTGCTTTTTATCAAAATTCGAGCTATGAAATATGAATTAATGTTTCATTTTGTTTTGTTTTATCAATGAATTTGTACAATTTGGATTCAGGAGAAAAATAACATTCAAACATCGGATATCACACGAAATGAAATAGAAATAATTTCAAAATTGTTGATGGCCGGTGGGATCAGCCTGCTTGTGTGACCACCATTTAATTACGATGATATTTATTCTCTAATCATTGATAAGCATGATATCTGCACTTTAACTTTATGAAACGCATTCTAGAAACACAAATCTACTTGGTCCAACCAAAAACCATTCATCAATTTTTAATGAAAATGATTAAAATTCATGACGAATCGTTGAGAAACAAATTGTATGGAATGTAATGTAATGTTTCCATAACAAATTTCGATTTTGTTAAGGTGACACTGACGTTCAAACACCTGTACAAAGCATTCCAAGTTTCAATCTGATAATACATGAAAAAGGTGGGCTTTATAGTTACCTTTCTGGTAGTTGTCATGATAGTCTTGATTAAAAGTAATAATTATAATAATGATAATAACAATAATAAATAGGCTATCCTTAGCATTCTTGGTGGCCACTATAACTAAGATGGTACTAAGTCATATAATATGATATAATAGGGACATTTTACAGGTGATTTGTAGACTATTTTTCACACTCTGATTCTAATTCGAATTGATCAAATCGCTCAGGAATGTGATTTAATTTAATTTTTAATGGTGGTTTCTTATTTGAAGCGCACAGGTCCGTCAGTAATGACGCTCATGGCGCTGTACATCAAATATTAAATACATTTCAACGAACAATAGCAATAACAATGAAACAATCTACATAATAATACAATTACAATATATGATTTATAATCAAGATGAAAATAAATGGGTTTTTAGAAGAGACTTAAAGGAACTGGCAGATGAGGCTTGGCGTATGGTTATGGGTAGATTGTTCCAGAGGGAGGGGCCTGCGTGTGAGAAGCGGCGATCACCCCAGCTATGATGGGATCTAGGAACGTGGAGGAGGGAAGAGTCTGATGACCGAAGTCTGCGTCGTGGTTCATACATCTGGATTGAGTTTTGTAGATAGAGTGGGGAAGAATGGTGAACTGCATGGTAGACTAGCAACAGTACTTTGAAGATGACACGCTTGTGAATCGGGAGCCAGTGGAGGGATCGAAGGACAGGTTTTATGTGGCATGATGTCTTGGTGAGATTAGAAACCAACATAAGCATGATAAGGACGTAATTTATTTTTTCACAACATTTACGACAATTTGATGACATCTTTTGATAGGAATGGAGCAGCCTACAGGTTCGCCCGACATGCCCGAGTTCGAAGTTATTTTCTGGGGTCTGGCCCTGGAACATCTCGTCCTTATTGGATCATCTCTGGGGCTAAACTTGGTCTTATTCCTTACGAGCATCTGTCTCTGGTAAGAAATCAAGATACAATTCGTTCGTATTTTCACGAAGCGACGCGACGGGAGCCAATGGGTATTGTTGCATGAAGACAAAGAAATCCTGACATAGCGCCAATTCAACGGGCATCCTATCGAACAGTGTGTTAATTCTATCGAAGGTCATGTTTCAATGGATTTGTAACTCATCTAGGGTAACATTACCTTCTAGTTCCCGTCATTTCGTGAAAACACGGATGAATTGTGAACGTTACCATTGATTTGATTTCAATGATATTTTCACATTTTGAACAAGAAATCATAATGATTTAGCAATAGGAATAGTAATATTTACAAATTTACAATTATATATAAATTGATAATGTTTTATATCTGAGCATCGAAGCTTATCAAGTTACAGAAATGGAGGGGCAAACACATAAGTAAGGCTTGTAAAACGCATGCCACTTCTTATTCTATATGATCCTAGTCGAATACAAAGCAATACTTTCCCCTTTTCTTTTTTGAGGGGGTGCATTTTGTCGTTCATGAAAAAATGTTTCCTCACAGAGGAGATGCATGAGGTGGTAATTCATGAAAACCATAATATGGCTCGTTGACTGCTGATATTTGTCATGGTATTGTTCAGGAATTATAAATAGGCGTATACAATTAACTGAGTAGACTGTTCCTCAGAAGGTATGATTAACTCGTAGGCACTTTCTAAGCGAATTATATAGCAGGGGAGGGGGTTTCCCAATGACAGGTCAAAATATTTATCCAGGACAATTCATCTTCACATTTGAGTATAATTCTTCGGTTGACTCTCCTTCCACACCTCTGAGTGTAGAGCTTCGAAATAATGTTGAAATTACTTAAAAGTCTTGAAAATCTGATTTGATTTGAATTGATTTGATTTGATTTGATTTCAGATTGTCAAGCCTGATTGCTGAACCATCTTTCCACTTTATCTCCCCCCCCCTGAAAAGTAGGGACTTTTAGCATAGAAGACGGGAGAGCCGATCACAACTTTAGCTCTTAGGTCCATTCAAGAAGTAGCGTTGTGTTGGTGCACCCTTCTGGAACGGACCTTAGATCTAACGTTGTGATAGGCCTTCCCGTCTTCTATGCTAAAGGTCCGTAGTGACTGTTTGGACTCGGAAGATGCGCAGCGGTATTTCGGGAATATTTGTTCCAAAAACCACAATAACGCTTCAATGTTATAAAAGGCTCTCTCTCTCTGTATTTCTATTACAAACCTAATAAATACTGACATTCCAATTTTGGCGAAAGAATGACGGCACCTCCATTCAAAGACCTAAAAGGCACCCACACTGTAATGAAAATTTCTCTTTCTTCCATCCAAACAGTTGCCGAATCAGAAGTGTGAAGAAGTCGCTGTGGAATGCAACAATGTCAGCTTCTACAAAAGAGACCAAGGATGAGATTGATATAGGGCACCATTACGATACAGCAGTTGTGATAAGTCGCTCTGCATCACTGGCCAGCGTAGGGGGCGCATTCCCGATGACGAGGTGCGAAGCCCACTCCAGAACCGGAAGTATGCGCACCCCTCCTCCAGCCAAGCCCAAGCGAACGATGGCCGTTGAGGAAGACAATAATTCTGCTGCATCGGAGGAAGAGTACCACTATGCTGAGCCCATTATGTACCCGGCTCCAGATAAAGACATGGAAGGGGATACCCATTGGATTGATGGGGACATCGTGAAGGGACCTGGTGCCTTTGACAGCTTTGGACGTGGCCCAACTGCCGCCCCAAGAAATAGCTTGCATATCTATGCAAACACAATGCCACGAGGATTCTAATGGGGTTTAAATGGGGGAATGTACTTTAAAAGTGACATCCTAAACTAATCATTGTTTCATATATCATACCGATTTTACCAACTGTCGGGTCACTCACAGTACGGTGGAAATACATTCTTTAACAACGTAGTTGATTGGCCACTGATTAAAAAGTCATTGTGAAGAGCTCTTCATTTAACAGGAGACAGCGTTTGTCAAGTTACGGAAGTTTTACCGTACGATTTGAAGAACGAATGGTATCGTTATTATTTATAACTGATGGGAACCTTAGGGGTCAATACTCGAAAACAAAATGCCAGTCTTTTTTAAGAATCATCCTTAACTTGGTGGAACAACACCCAGAACGTATTTCTTTGAAATGAATGAAGAACAACAACAACCGTCGGAAAATGTGTTCAGCAAAATGTTTTATAATTGTAGGGGGCCTTTGGCTATGTTGTTTAACAACATACCAATCGGCCATAATCATATGACAACCATAGAATAAATTTTACAATGCCCGGATGGTTTGATCGAGTTTGCTCATTTTTTTTTTGCTTACAGATAATTTGCATTTTCTCTTTTCATTTTAGTATTTTACAAACGCACATATTAATGCCCCGTTCACATAGGGCCCCGGAACCAACACGATTCAACACGACTCTTTGTCAGTTCACAGTTGGCTGCCTGCGAACAAAGAGTCGTGTTGAATCGTGTTGCTTCCGGTGCCCTATGTGACCAGGGCTTAAGGGATATCATTAACATGGCACGAACAAATATGCGTGTTGACTAACGCCCCAGTCATACAGAAGTCCGGAAGCAACACGAATGAACACGATTCTTTGTTCACTTAACAGATAGCTGCCTCAGAACAACGAGTCGTGTTGAATCGTGTTCGGGGCTCTTTGTGACTAGGGCATAATGGAGGCAAATATGCGTTCTCTATACAAAAGGTTGTTCTCAAGAAATCTTGCTCTTTAACAACAAGTAATCCACTAATATTGTGGACGCGCCGTGGTGTAGTGGTCATGACTCTCGCCTTTCAACAAGAGGGTCGTAGGTTCCAGTCCCACCCAGGGCGTTAATTTCCTTCAGCAAGAAATTCATCCACATTGTGCTGCACTCAACCCAGGTGAGGTGAATGGGTACCTGGTAGGAATATTTATTCCTTGAAACGCCAAGTGCGCTAATGAAGTGGCTGCCGGGCTAAAGCCAGGGTAATAATGCTGCAATTGTAGAGCGCTTAGAGAATTCTTAGAGTTGATAAGCGCTATATAAAAGCCGTTCATTATTATTATTATTATTATTATAGTTCAATATAACCGGGTTTAGGAATACTAGGTAAACTGGATTTGTCGGCAAGAAACGTGCATAAATGCAAAAACAGTTATTAAGAGGCTCTATTGGTGATGTCACATCTCATTTGTACTTTATTGTGAAAACGGACTGACATTTGTGTCAAATATATTCAGGCCTGAATTCAAAACAATGATTTTCATATTGTCGTTGTATCATATGTTTGATTATTTCAATGGGGTTTACATATTGAAACCTTAATGCGTGAAGCCATGATTTGAAAGGCAGCGCGTGACACATTTGAGAGCGAGACAAAGTGTAAACAAATAGTAAATATTATCATCTATTCTAATATTTGAGAAAGAAGGAAATTAATAGAGGAAACAAATGGAAACAAATGGTAGATATTGTGATCCACTCTACTATTCACAAAAGAAATGAATGGAGGTTTATTTATTCTTCCGGAACAAAAAAATAAAACCCATGTTTGCGCTTTGGTTAACTGCGATGTATCCATTAGAATACAATTAGAAAGGTTTGCTCATTCCCAAGGACGCGCCCATTCTGTACACAAGAATCAGACCACATAGAACAATGTGGGGGGGGGGGGGGGGTTTGTCCTACGGAAAAGAACAAAATCAATTTACGAACCGAACATGTTGTTATATCATTTCCATGTACACTATTTGTACCAGCATACATGAAGCATCCCCCATTTATAAATCCGAGTAATTATCAGAACCCAAACCAAATCGCTTATTAAGGGGTGCCACCCCCCCCCCCCCCAAATAAAATATATTACCGGCAAACTTATTGTTAAATGGGGGATATTTTTTTACCAATATTTCTAAAATTCATATATTTTGAGTTAAACATATGAGCTTTATGTCTTAAAACTCGGTCTATCCAGTCGACAGAAAGCATCTTGTGCGCATCCAGGTTTTGAAATCTTGGCCGGACTTGTTAAAGTTCTTTTGCCGGAGCCCCATCCCGTTCGACCCTAAAGATCTGACAAGCCCCCCCCCCCCCCCCCCCCC
>BQKZ01001155.1:51946-66423 GCA_036244855.1 Temnopleurus reevesii | reverse complement strand
GGGATAGGGGTCAGGTAAACATGTATACATTGAGGAGTAGCGCGACGATCAATGCTAAGTACAGTCAAACCTCTCTCTTCCCTCCAGGTGAAAATACATGTTATAGATCCTGTCTATAGAGGCCATCTGTCTACAGTGGCCACTTTTTCTGTTTCCCTTAGGGTAGGCTCTGTAGACAGCTTTGACTGTATTGCAAAAGAGATGGGTTTAAAGGGGGCACCCTCACACAGTAGGAGCTTTGTCATTTTTAGGGTTGCCACCGTTTAGTTTTAAAGCATACTTTCATGCTACATTTTTCATAATTTCGGGCAAAATGATTGTTGGAGAGTAGCTTTAGCCTCCCAAATGATGCAACTTTCCTGGGCGGTGTTTCACCAAGTTACAAAAGACTTTAGGAACGACTTTACGCACGACTAGTATCAGTTCTTGTGCTGAACAATTCAGAACCTAATGCGCATTAGATTCTTTAACGTATTCAGGTGTCATTTCTTTATATTCGTTTATTGCTTTAAGAACAATTTGATGAAACACCGTCCTGAGTTTGTCCATACAAGAGTGCCAAAGGTTGCTCACAAAGCCCAAAGGGGTGATACCTATCACTATGAGACAGGTATGGCGCACCTATTTTTTACGTTCTTCATGTATTTTGTTCCAAGCGAGGCATACCTAGCTTTCACACTAACTCAAATGCACCACAGTAAAGGCAGCCAAAGAAATATTTTGCGATTAAGTATCGGTTTTCATACTTTCATTTCTTTCTAGAGTACAAAATTATTGAAAGTCGAGATGGGATTAGGCGATGCTTTAAAAGATATTATTTTAATATTTCAAAATCTTTCTTGTTTTCCTCCATGGTTGGCTTATAACAAGCTGTCTGGACACAATTCTCAATGCGTCTTTCTGCGCACTAAAAATTACTTGGTAACCCAAGAGGTGGAAGGGTTGAACTCCCACGCCACCCGGGCGGATCCGCCACTGTAAATTTTCCAAGCGGTGTCAATTTTATCTCACGCGATTCAGGCTAAAATGACTGGCGTTATCGTTAAATATGGAGAGCTCCTTTACAAAAAGGGTTATGTCCATTTGCAATGAAATCTGAATCATTGATATCACTTCATTATCAAACCTTCCCTGTGAAATTTGAAATGCATTTCTGAATCTAATAATATAGACGTGTGTATAAACTTGCAGAGATAAACATGTTTTTATCCAGATTACTTAGTATAAGTTCGTCGTATTTTGTAGAAGTTAAGAGATCGACTGCGAGAACATCCAAGCTGTAAGAGCTTTTGAAACAATTTCGAAAATGTCGGTTGAAGGTGTACGAGTGTGTGACAGGATGTATTCCTTCGTGACGTCATCGGCACGCGCTCTACGTCAAGCCATCATCAGCGAATGAAACGCAACGATGCAAATACACACCCACGCAGGGGNCAGGTGAAAATACATGTTATAGATCCTGTCTATAGAGGCCATCTGTCTACAGTGGCCACTTTTTCTGTTTCCCTTAGGGTAGGCTCTGTAGACAGCTTTGACTGTATTGCAAAAGAGATGGGTTTAAAGGGGGCACCCTCACACAGTAGGAGCTTTGTCATTTTTAGGGTTGCCACCGTTTAGTTTTAAAGCATACTTTCATGCTACATTTTTCATATTTTCGGGCAAAATGATTGTTGGAGAGTAGCTTTAGCCTCCCAAATGATGCAACTTTCCTGGGCGGTGTTTCACCAAGTTACGAAAGACTTTAGGAACGACTTTACGCACGACTAGTATCAGTTCTTGTGCTGAACAATAATAAGAGCCTCATGCGCATTAGATTCTTTAATGTAGGTGTTATTTCTTTAAATTTGTTCATAACTGTAAGAACAATTTGATGAAACAACATCCTGTGTTTGTCCAGACGATAGTGCCAAAGGTTGTTGACAAATCCCAAAGCGATGATGCCTATGAGACAGGTATGGCCGCACTGATTTTTATTTTCTTCATGTATCTTTTTTTCCAAGCGAGGCATACCTAGCTTTCACACTAACTCAAATGCACCACAGGAAAAGCAGTCAAAGAAATATTTTGCGATCAAGTATTAGTTTTATAATTTAATTTCTTTCTAAATCACCATGATTGAATTCGAGATGAGATTAGGCGATGCCTTAAAAATATTTAAAAATATATATCTATTTCCGTAAAATATAGTCTATCGCCAATTCAATGATCCTTTGTAATAATATTTAGATCGGAACCGACTTGTGATTGTTGTGTCTGTACAGCTCATAAAACACGGGTTGTGGATCTTTTGTCCCGTGACCAACTTCATTTCACGGAAATAGATAATATCGCGTTTTATTTTAGTACTTCAAAATATTTATTGTTTTCCTCCATGGCCGGTTAAAAACAAGCTGTCTGGACACATTATGAAGGCGTTTTTCTTCGCTCTAAAAATGACTTGGTAACCCAAGAGGTGGAAGGGTTGATGTATTCCTTCGTGACGTCATCGGCACGCGCTCTACGTCAAGCCATCATCAGCGAATGAAACGCAACGATGCAAATACACACCCACGCAGGGGGTAGAAAAGGTCACTCAAATTAATTGGGCGTCTTCATCAGAATTTGATACCAAGCTAAAATAAAGTAACAGATGGCTTAAAGTATCATAGTGAATTAATGAAAGTACAGGTAGCGCTTATTAAATCAGTTGAATCATGTCATTATAATTAAAAAGTGCATGGATCAGAGATAAGATCACTAAAGTTGAACGTACACTGCCGTTTGTGGGCGGGGCTTCCACAGCTACCACCCAGTAGGAGGTGTGAGATGTGGAAGTTTACTCTTAGCATGGTGCATGGCAGGGGTTGGTCAGTACATTAAGATAGGATGGAATTGGCGACTCTGCTTTTTGGGATGTTTAGTTATCTATCATTCACGCACGTCTGCGTTCTGGCAGTTTGTTGGCCTAACTCTTTTTTTTTTCGTTTCTCAAGATTATTTCATCACTTCATATAATTAATAGGTGAATAAAAGAGGAGTGGAAAATAGAGGAGGAGAGATTTATTATTTTCTTTAATGCGTAACAAACGAGGAGTGTCACCTTTGCCCTGGACCGGCATCATAAACATGATAAAGGCGCTATCTAGACGCGGGAATACAGAGGGGAGACATTTAACTGCTATTGAAGGCTATCGGCAACACTCGACGTAAAAGCCCAAAACATCCACCCAACACACACACATAGCTATGCAAATAGAGGCGGACGAAGGATGGCGAATTGGAAAAAAAATACGGAAGCTTATATGTGCAATGTGAAGGCGAGTTGTTCAACTCACCAAGGCGCTTTCTTTAGCATGAGAAAGCGATATGTTTAGCAACTCGCCATAGAGCTGTAGGTATACGCTTCCGTACTTTATCCGAATTGTCTGCCTTGATCCTCCTTAATTCGCATCGGTGTAAAGAAGCGTTCTAGCATACATGAGCGTCAGCTATGCGTCTTTCATTCGCATTCACAGAGTGCCATTTTCGGATTTATTCAACGCTATGCAGACATTTGCTTTCGAGGAAATCATGCATTTTAGCCTTTAAATAGTTCATCCTCACATGCGAATTCTTCAAATCGTTTGATACACTTTAAAAAAGGTAAATCTCTCTTCCTTCTCACGCACCTTCACACACATCTGTCCGACCATAAAGTTTACCAGTCGGCTCGCACGGCGATGACTTTTCGTCACGTCCCGATGGAACCTAAATTGATATCGCAAAAAAAAAAATCATATTTGGTTCAAATGCGATACTGAGGAAAAGTCACACGCTTTGGTGTATTTCTCATCTCTCGAATCAATATTTTGGTCGTCAGCCAAACTGTATTAAGTTAATACTTTTTTTTTGTCATTGTCAGCTTAGCCAAGAGTCTACTGCATCAAGTTGTCGAGGACCCCACCCCATATTGGCCAATTCTGGATTTACCCATACAATCCAGATGGTGCTTCACCAAATTGTTCTTAAAGTGACGAACGACTTAAAGAAAAGTGGAGTACGTTAACAAGTGTAATACGCATGAGCTTGTTTAAGATCATTCAGCACAAAAACTGATATCAGACTTCATTCTCAAAGTGTTAACTTGGTGAAACATCGCCCATATATATTCTCCGCACCCCACCCCCTCACTCTTTCTTTTCAGTCTCCCACTTCCATTTCACGTATTTTGCAGTATTCATCATATCCTCCTTCTCACATTTCAATCTACATATACTCATGTTGATTGCAGGACCCCTCGTGATACCAACATCTTGTTGTGAGGGCATCTTGCTGAAATATGGATCAATAAATGAATAAATAAATGTTTTCCTACACTGCAAAAAGCATTGGGCCATAAAGTCAAACAAATGTTGGGTGTTTCTTTCCTCGTTGGAAGGGTGACTTGAAAACGGATTCATGGTGAGGCGTAAATGTTTGTTTTGCTTAAAGGGGAACTTCACCCATACATTGATGTGCTCTAAATGGACTGAGAAAAATGCAATGATCAAACTGTGAAAATTTGAGCAAAATCCGACAATCTATTCAAAAGTTATGGACTTTCAAAGTTTTGATTTACACCCGTCATGGGCTCCTCACATTGGCAACCTACAGGCACAAAATAGCTGACAACATGGAGAACTCTCCATTCACTTTGTACACATAACTTCACATTTTCTTCTCTTTCTCGAAAAGTAGAAAAAAATTGTACTCTTCTCTTCAAGTATGATATGGACTTTTTGATTCTGCATGCATGTTGGGATGTATCTTGTTAATTTATTGTCTACTTTTCTTTAAAATAAACAAAATGTGAAATTCTTTGTAGAAAGTGAATGGAGAGTTCTCCAAGTTGGCAGCCATTTTGTGCCAGTACGTTGCCAATCGAAGGAGCCCATAAGGGGTGTGAATCAGAACTTTGAAAATTCATAACTTGAATGGATTGTCGGATTTTGTTCAAATTTTCACATTTTGCTCATTGTATTTTTCTGCATCCACTGAGAGCACATCAATGTCTGGGTGAAGTTCCCCTTTAATGATACAAGTATTGCCCGACAGTTGGTAGGGTTACCTTTTTGCCCAGCACCTTTTGCAGCGTAAAGACGGAATTTCAGGAAAACATAACACTTTCCTAGAATGCAGTTGAAGTTTGCAGTGCTTCTTTATTATACCATATGTTCTGAATACAGATCTGCTGGTTCATTAATCAAAATATATTTAATCATTATTCAAAAATAGTAAGACTCTTCTTCTCAATCTGTTCATTGTTTAATAATCTGACGTCGGTTAGGGTTGGGTCAGTTCTGATATCCGGTTGAAGACGAGTCTTTTAGATACCTTCGCCGTTTCCAGCACCTAAAATAAGAATTTGATAAAACGAAAGTTAAACGTAGAGATTTTTTTTTAGGGTTGGCGCTTCAAAAAATCCAACTATTTTGTGAGCTGCAGTAAAGGTTTCCCCATAAATGCTGACTTCCGATAGAAAATTAAGGCATGTTCATAGTTTGTTAGTTTGAATAAAATCGACCCAGAAATGGTTTAATTATATCAAAGCAAAAGTAACGCCATGCGTCTTTTTTGTTCATCAGCACACTGCCTCAAGCGCATTATGAATGTGAATTCATATTTCCCAACTCAAACTTCCGGAAGCGGCACTCACCTTATCCTCACTCGCCCGGCGGTCAATTCCTCTGGTGGTTCGTTGAAGTAACGGTTTATTGGCGTTAGGTTGCCCAGAATACGTACGAGAATCATCTCCCAAGTTCGAACACATTCAGTTTCATGCAGGTAAAATAATTTGTGACTTCATCAAATCGCTAAACATATTTTTTTTCAATATCTTAAGACAATAACTTTCTAAAATTTTCTCAATGATAGGTATCCTACATTTTCATAAAATGATATTAAGGACCAACAATATCGAATAACATAAACATGGAGATTCATGTTCCATCTGTCTTTAAAATGCGATTTGTCTGTCCGCCATATTCATGAGAAGTCCATATTTGTACCATACGTCAGTATCTAGTCCAAATCTTGACAGTGGGTATTTGGTGACAAAAAGGAAAATAAATAAGCAAACAAAAACATTGAGTCTGAAATGATGTCTGACTTTAGTCAGCTCCTATTGTTGTAAAATAGTCTCCTTGCTTAAGGCATTCAGGACAGGTATCCTTTTCCCTGCAAAGTCGGTTACTATTGTTTCCTCTAAATTGGCAACGCTAGGATAAAAACAATTATTTATGCAATGTATCAATTAAATACAATGCTAATAGATCGACTCTCTGTCGACGAAATGCGTATAAGACGTTAAGAATATTTGCCAATTTTTTGCGAAATAGTGACTTTGAGCTGTTTATATATGGTACCAATTTACGAATCTTTAGTTAACAATTTAGTGAATATATTCATTTTGATATTCCCTGTATTTAACAGAAATGGTTGAGCAATTCAAGGGTCAGATTTTGTGAAGACGGTATTATCCCTCTGTGCTTACTATATATATATTTTAAAGCAGACGATAAAATATTGATTATAAACCAAAAACGTGAAGGATTAAACTCACCACTACAGAAAACAACTTTGCCAGACCTCCTACCGCACCAACAATCCTGGCCGAACTGCCCGCAGTCTGATGGTAATGAAAGGAAAAGAAAAAAAAACCCTGTAAAAGCGTCTGGTAAAGCCCCGGTCGCATAGGACCCCGGAAGCAACACGATTCATCCCGACTCTTTATTAATTCACAGTTAACTGCCTCAGAACAACGAGTCGGGGTGGATCGTGTTGCTTCCGGTGTCCTATGTGACCGGGGCTTTAACTAGTTACGAGGGGTTTCTAGCCAACAATTGAGATAAATGAATAAATATGCAACTCTGGTAATCTTGGAGTTCCCAATCATTATAAAGATCCAATTGTCTACAGTACACCCTTACGAACTTTTTAGACGCATTAAGTTAGTTTGCGTAATTTTCTTCAAATTTTATTTATTTTGTTTGATTAGTTGTCTACCCTTTGAAACTCTCTGACAGAGCAAGGGATTACCACTACTAGTGATAACATCTTGAATAGAGCAAACTCTCGTCCGATGATGCTGCCAACCGGAACCCTCAAATTAGCCCTCCTTAAAGGGGAACTTCACCCAGACATTGATGCACTCTCAGTGGATGAAGAAAAATACAATGATCAAACTGTGAAAATTTGAGCAAAATCCAACATTCCATTCAAAGTTATGAATGTTCAAAGTTGTGATTTAAACCTCTCATGGACCCATTAAATTGGCAACGTCCAGGCACAAAATGGCTGCCAACATGGAGAACTCTCCATTCACTTTGTACAGAGAATTTCACATTTTCTTCTTTTTCTAGAAAAGTAGACGATAAATCAACAAAATTCATTCCGAAGTGCATGCAGAATCAAAAAGTCCATATCATACTTGAAGAGAAGAGTATAATTTTGATTACTTTTCTAGAAACAGAAGAAAATGTGAAATTCTGTGTACAAAGTGAATAGAGAGTCCTCCATGTTGGCAGCCATTTTGTGCCTGCACGTTGCCAATTTGAGGAGCCAATGAAGGGTGTAAATCAAAACTTTGAAAATTCCTAACTTTTGAATGGATTGTCGGATTTTGCTCAAATTTTCACAGATTAACCATTATATTTTTCTTCATCCACTGAGCGCATATCATTGTCTGGGTGAAGTTCCCCTTTCATTTGTGGCTGCAGTAGTGGGTTTTTTAAATCAGTGGACGAATGCTTCTGGGCGTCAAAAAATATAAAGTGCGCATTTGAAGTGCGCGATAAACCATCATCCTAAATCCAATTAAAAAAAAACATGCTAATTGACGGCGTGATGCATCAGCTTTAGACCACGAGGTGGTTTGAATTTAAGCGTTAATGCGCTTTATCAATTATCACACAGATGTATCATGAAACGATGTGAACAAGCGTGGAAAAAGCCCATCGTACGATTTAAGAACATTTGTTTAACTTACACTTATACTTTTTCATCATGGATCTCCTCTTATCGGTGAAAAAGAAATCCTCGAAGTTGTTCTTGCTCAAGGCCATGGGTAGGATTTGAACCTACGACCCTCTTCTTGAAAGGCGATAGTCAGAACCACAACACCATACCTAATGTTTATTATTTTATAAATCAGCGTCGAGAATTGAAATAATGATAATAATGATGGTGGCTACTTGTATAGCGCACAGGTCCACCTTATCGGAGCTCATGGCGCTGAAAGCTTTACACTTACTATTCCCGGCTCTGGCTGGCAGCCATTACGGCGCTCCGCATTACAAGGAATTTCTTCATGCCGTCCCCATTTACCTCATCTGGGTCGCGTGCAGCATAATGTGGATGAATATCTTGCTGAAGGAAATTGACGCCATATGGCCATATGACTTCGGAATTTTTA
This sequence comes from Temnopleurus reevesii, assembly GCA_036244855.1. Classification (NCBI taxonomy): domain Eukaryota; kingdom Metazoa; phylum Echinodermata; class Echinoidea; order Temnopleuroida; family Temnopleuridae; genus Temnopleurus; species Temnopleurus reevesii. The sequence goes on along the minus strand of BQKZ01001155.1, from coordinate 58,013 downwards.
ATTTGTTTAACTCACACGTATTCTTTTTCATCATGGATCCCCTCTTCTCGGTGAGCAGGTGAGGAAGAAATCTTTATGGTTGTTCTCCTCCTCAACATCCGCGGTAGGATTCGAACCTACGACCCTCTACTTCAAAGGCGATAGTCAGAACCACAACACCACACCTAATGGTATTTTTTTGTTTATTATAGATTTTAGAAATAAGCGTCGAGAATTAAAATCATATGGCTTCAGAATATTATATTTGTTTTACTCACACTTATACTTCTTCATCATCGATCCCCTCTTCTCTGTGAGGAAGAAATCCTCGAGGTTGTTCTCCTCCTCAACGTCCGCGGCGAGAGCAGCGACGAAGAGAAGAGCAGCTAGAACGAAGAAGATGGTCTTGGCCATGGCAATGAGTTGGTCTACACTGTAAAAAAAAAGAGATGTAAAAAAATAATTTGAAACGACACTTTTATTTTGTAAGCGTGGACATATGAAAATAGTGTTGAGTTTTACACATCAAAGAAAACGAATATATTGCCTCTCCCATGGCAATATAAGGCACGCGCAGCGTAGTCTATCTTCATTATAGCCTGATGAAGGCTAGCAGAATACAGCAGCCGAAACGTCACAATACTAACGTTGTACGTTTGCACATCGTGAGACAACTGATTACTCTCCTCAATTATTCTTCACCACGATGAACCTTTTTCAACCCATACGATATAAACTATTACCGTAAAATAAATTAGGCCACAGACAATAGAACCTTACGCCGTGTATTCAACTGTGCGGACTCACAACAGTCACAAGCCGATTAAGATTTGAATAGCATTACAATTAGGAGCGTTGAATTGGCGTTCGACTTAATTTTTCGGAAATAGTTAAAATCGTGTTAAATAAAGAAAATTTTGATAAATTCAATCATATACATTTGTATTCATATATACATTTTTCCACCAAACATAATTTCTAACAAAGTGGAAGTGATGTTTGTTCTAAACTTGTCAATACCTCATGAATTCTTAAACCGTAAATAAGAGAACTCAATGAATCAATGATAACAATAGATATATAGAAATGTTACGCTAATTATCATTCGTAAAACCCATAAATGACATAAATGCTGATTATACTCACCACGTTTTAAGGGAAGTGAGAAGTAAACAGTACCTGTGATGATCTAATCTGAATTCTCCCGTCCAATATGAAAGTATTTATAGTATTTTTGAGCAGGTAAAGATGCTACAACATTCCATTTGATCGTGCTTTTAGTGATTGGCAGATGCTGTGATGATCACATTAATATCATATGTGATAGTTCGATGAAAGACAAATTCCAAACTTCATTTTCTTCACATTAAAGATAATTCTTAAAGCCCGGTGCCCTTGGCAGGTGTGTCAGAGACCACTAGAGCGAGAATTAATGAAAATGTGGTGTAGAAAGAAATGCCCAAAGGTTACTATTGTTATGTGGATTTCTTTCTACACCAGCCCTGGGGGCTGTAACATAAATATGCAATTAAACTTACTATGAATATTAATCTTAAAGGGTATCTTAGTCGAAAAATAATGATTTGCTAGTTTGCAGTTATATACACAAAATCAACTCCCCTCAACACCACATGATATTGAAAAGATGTTTGGTTTTTTTTTTAATACTGAATTTTCGAAATTGAGCGTTTCTCAGGATAACAGGGAGTAAGGCTCCGTTTGTCGATCGTGAATGAGACGTTTATTTGCTTTTAATCTTCTTAGGGGATGTTACTCAAAGGTTGCAATTGATCGCAAGTTGCAGTTGATCGGAATACGCCAATCAAAATCATTGTTGCACGCGCGTCTTGCTAAATGCGCACACCGCGCGCGAATGAAAATGCGCGTTACAATTTGCAAAGTTGCAGTTGATTTTGAACAACACCCCCTTAAGTGTAGTAAAAGTCGGATGAAATTAGTTTAGTTTAACTTTATGTACTTTAGTAATATATAGATATATTTTATATAAATATAAATCATATTTTTTACCACAGATAGGCCTACCCTTCAAGTCATTGATCTAAAAGTGTGCACCTGCGAGATACGATTAACTGCAAAATTATTTGTATCCGTGTATGTAACAGGTCATTGATCTACATCTATGGATAACGTTATGTTTTACCGGTTTCTGTTTATGAAGTTTTTTTTGCATATGTTTTTCCTTTAATATTTTTTTTTATTAAGACATGTACTCGAAAAAAAAATCAATTTCTTCCTTCGTTTTCACTTGTGTAAGTTAAGTTTTTTAACAAAATAATCGAAGCCAGAAATTTAATCCTTCGTTTTCAAGTACCATGATACTTTGGCGGAAACGGGTCTAGTTAGAGAATACACAGGGAGTGTTCACCAATCATTTTTTTAACATCAAAATGATTCAATGAGTTATCAATGAGTGAGCACGCATCAAAATACTTGCAAATTAAATTTTCGCCACTGTCTCATCATTATAAACATGGGCTTTAATAGGTGGGTCTTGGCTAGAAATATACTTGCACAAAATCGGACCAGCAGATAAAAGTTCGAAATGAATCGGAAAATGAATAAGAAAGGTATATGAACATTTCAATTATATGACTAAACATGCAAACTCGCCAATTTTGGTAACGTGATATGACGTATGTCATGCACTTCTCTGCCCGTTTTTTATCTTACTGTTTTAGAATCTCTCTTTTTCAAACCTTTAACGCAAAGAAAGTGTTCTTTTCCGTCGACAAATACATAGGTGCAGGTTCATCATTCATTCAACCGTTGGAATATCTTTAAAGAAATATGCATTTATGGGTTAAAACGGATTCCTTAAAACAATAAGTTATAATAAAATGCTTGATGTCTCTGCTTCACATCAAGTTCTACCGTTTGATTCGGGGAAGATGATTACGGNATTTATAGTATTTTTGAGCAGGTAAAGATGCTACAACATTCCATTTGATCGTGCTTTTAGTGATTGCCAGATGCTGTGATGATCACATTAATATCAAATGTGATAGGTTGATGAAAGACAAATTCGAAACTCCATTTTCTTAATTTTAAAGATATCTTTTTAAACGCAGCCAAGTGCCCTTGGCAGGTGTGTCGAAGACCACTAGACCAAAAAGTCATGAAAATTTAGTATTAATAGAAATGCCCCAAGGTTAGAATTACTACTTGGCATGCTATCTTCACCAGCCCTGGGGCATGTAATATAAATATGCAATTAAACTTACCATGTATATTAATCTTAAAGCGTACCTGTGGCCCAAATTAATAATTTGCTAGTTTGCGGTATGTTTACACAAATCCACCTCCCCTCAAAACTTGAAAAGGTGTTTTTTTTTTAGATACTGAATTTAACACATTTATCACTTTCTCGTAACATAACTTTTTGACAGAGACGGATCTAGTAACAGAATTTAAAGATCGTTTTCACCAATTATTTTTTGTGAAAATCAGGATGATCCAATAACATTGATATCAATGAGTGAGCAAGCATCAAAATACTTGCAAATCTAATAATAAGACATTTTCCCCACTGTCTCATTATTCTAAACATGGGCTTATAGGTTTGCATGTGTATACTTCTTCAGGCATCCGATTAACTAATTGAATTTACTTTTGCATTTGCAATGTACATTGATGCTAAATCGTTTTAAATTGGAAGTATTTATAACGTGTCTGTCATCAGAAAAATATGATTAATAAATATCAAGATTTGTCTTAATTTCAGTCATTCACTTGACCGCAAATGTTTCAGCTGCACATCAAGTTCATTCAATTGGTTCTAGAAGGGAGGGGGATGCACCTAACCCTACAATTACCCTCCCATCAAGGCTAAATGATTATGTGTAACATTATGGTTGTACAATTAAAATAAAATAAATGAAACAAGAAGGAATAAAGTCACTCAATCAATATCAATATTAAACCAATTCAGTGTCGACATACGTCATAAATACAGTGTTTCTATGTTGTGGCTCTGATCGGCGCGGCGGTTCGGAACCCACCAATGGCGTTAATCATCCTGAGATCAACTCCCTCTTCCGCGTTTTTAGCCTGCGACGGTCAAGCAATTTTAAAAATTAAAAACTTTCCCTGGTCGCACAAAGACGCAGGTCATATGATGGGCTGACGTTCGGTGTGCGTTCCTTGAGCGCAAGTCGAACGTCAGTCTATCGTCTGATTACCGTATGCTGTGCACCTGGGGAGCGTTCTTAATTATCCAAAAGCTGGGCCGACGGAGGCTAAAAATGCAAAGGTGTGAGTCGGCCTCTAAGCAATAGGTTCATATCCAGGCATGTCGAATGAGGTAAATTGGTACCTGACAGGGATGTCTATGTATAGCTAACTGCCCTGCACGCTGGAACACGCAGGGCTAAAGCCAGGGTAATAATACTGCATTCATTTAAGAGCGCTCGCAAACTTCTGTTTAAGAGAAACTACGGCGCTATTTGAGTGCATACTATCATTAATATTATTATTATCATTATTATCGTTAATATTATTATTATCATTATCATTATTATTACGTTTACTATTATTATCATTCAACATTTAACATGTTGAAAGCTTTTCTTTTGAGGCACTTAGTGTTGATATTTTTACAGCTCAATGTTTGTGCAATATACCATTCAGATATGGCATGTTACGATGGCATGTTACGAGATGTTACGATTTAAACATCGTAACATAATGCCTTTAACCTGCAAAAAGGTAGTTTCCTCGAAGTAAGACACCATAAGGCGAAATAGATTTAGGTTGACATGTCAAACAAGTTAATAAGCCAACTTCTGTCATCGCCGCTCATGGTCTACCTTGTAATAATCAATTAATGACATATTCCCATGTGTTTTACATGTGCGAAAATGATAGCTTTCATACAGTCTGTTGGTTTCTGTTGAAAGTTCATGTGTGCAATGAGTTCCCGCCGAAAGAAGATTCACCCTCTCCAATAGATCATCAATGCTTGGCCCAATAATTTTATGTCGAATGACATATGGCAAAAGTCCGACTAGTTTCATGCGCTTGGTTGCCCCTTATAATCTTCAGGATGATTTCAATGAAATGCCGTCGACAGATTAACACTGCCAGATTAATTACCTGTGTAATGTCCTAAATGTGTAATCATGTTAGAAAATGTTTGAGAGTAAAGTAAGAATGAATTTCTTATAAATAGAGAGCCATTTATCTTGGATGTTGTCCAGTTGCAGTTCGGAGTCTAATTGTATACACCTATCTTATCGGGTAAGAAAAGCTCAGCATCATTTTTCATTCATATGTATATATTTTTTTCTGTTGCAAAATTGCGATGAATTTGAATCAGATGAATTGTGTGATAATTTTTTTTTTCTAGATTACAGACCGTATTCAATATGAATGTATTGCACATTCCACGGGAGTGTACTTAAGGAGGAATTCATGAAGAAACCAGTATCTTTTTAAAGGAAGCTTTGTGAAGCATTTTTTCTTTCTTAAGATTTACAGTTAAAAATTGTGAAAACTTTTAATGACTGCCCTTTATTAAGAATAATAATAACAATGGTATCACTTTAGAACGACGTCTGGCATTTCAATGCTATCTCCGTTTCATAAACCTATTCGCCTTACCTGGGTGGAATGCAGCACAATATGGACGCATTTCATGATCAAGCCTCTAAACCATGGTTTTATTTCTGTCGTGCCTCTCTCGTTTAAACGCGGGAGTCAGAACCACTTCAAGATGCTTTTTCTCTAAGAATGCTTACAAATTTAGCTTCAACTATTTTTTTTTTCATCCCAATGCTTCATGTATGTCTAATTTTAGATATTAAACATTATATCAGCAGATTACCAAAATGGCTAAGGCTCTTTTCTTCGTCCTGGCTTGCGCCCTCTTCGTCGCCGCTCTCGCCGAGTTCGAGATGGATGATGAAACCGCCGCTGACGTCGACTTCATGAAGAGGGACGACTTTCTGATGGAGTATTTTGAGGCTGAGAAGAGAGGAATGGGAAGGAACATGAGGAAATACAAATGTGAGTAATGTTTCATTAACACGATATAAACTATTTTCGAAAAATTAAGTCGAACGCGAATTCC
>BQKZ01001155.1:0-12496 GCA_036244855.1 Temnopleurus reevesii | reverse complement strand
CTCTCTCTCTCTCTCTCTCTCTCTCTCTCTCTCTCTCTCTTTCATACACATATACCCCCCACACACACACACAAACACACACACAAGTACAACACGTCCCGTTCTGCGCATATTTCTATTATACTATATTTTTATTATTCCCATATTATACTTGAAGGGAAAAGCAGAATTTTGTCTACTTTTCTAGAAAAGAAAGAAAACGTGAAACTCGGCGTACAAAGTGAAAAGAGGTTTTTTTTCATGTTGGCAGCCATTTTGTGTCTGTATGTTGCCAATTTATGGAGCCCATGAAGGGTGCAAATCAAAATTTTCAAAATTCATAACGTTTGAATGGATTGTCAGATTTTGCTAAAACTTTGAAAGTTTGATCATTGTATTTTTCTCCTACATCAATGTCTGGGTGAAGTTCCCCTTTAAGGTTTCAGTGCAAACCTATCTTGTGACACGAACCATGCGCAAACGTGACATTTAGGAAATCGATTTTTATTTCAATAGTAACGAAACAATAACATTTGTGATAAACCATAGCACTGATTAGAATATTGAAATCGTTGAGACATTATTTTGAGTAACTGAGTGCCATGAGCGCCCAGCTGAGGCGAAGGCCGGCGCTATACAAGAGGCCATCATCATCATCATCATCATCATTGTCATCATCATCATCATCATCATCATTGTCATCATCATCATCATCATCATCATTCTCATCATCATCATCATCAACATCAACATCATCATCATTATTGTTACATCTGACAAAAATATCTCTCATCCTCTCATTGAACATTGTGACAAACTTTTGAACACTAAATGGATATTTAACCAAATCATGGATTTTATTTCACCATAAATCTTTTTAATTTCACTCGGTTGTGCAAACGCAACATAAAAGGATTAGCCCTGGTCACATAGGACCCAGGAAGCAACATGATTCACCCCGACTCTTTGTTAAATTACAGTTAACTGCCTCAGAACAACGAGTCGGGGTGAATCGTGTTGCTTCCGGGGTCCTATGTGACCGGGGCTTTATAGCAAAGGTCTACATTTGGTCCTTCAGGTCCTTCAGGGATTTCTTCTCACGGGGGTGCTACTCCTATTGGCAGAGGAATGATTAATGTCGATGTCGGTTCAAGCAGTCTTTAGGTCGGCAGGGTGGGGTCAGAGTGTGGTGCATCATCTAAATGCCGTCACCGTTGGCAATGCCTGTAGTAAAAAAAATTATGAATTGTTTGAATAAAGATAGGGGACAGAACATCTTATAGTCCGGTATACTAATTAAATTCAAATTTATCCACGTTTTTTGCCAATGAACATAGTTACGTCGTATTTTTAAACGGGTTAGTAACAATTGAGCTACAATCAGACAATATTTGTGATACAGATCGCATGCATTACTTGTTGCTACACTGCAAAAACGCTGGTGTTAAATTCAACACCATAGGTCCACACCAGAAAAGTGTTAAAATAATAGCATATATCATATATGATATTATTTTAACACTTTTCTGGTGTGGACCTATGGTGTTAAATTTGACACCAGTGTTTTTGCAGTGTATGTCGAGAAAGGTTTGCGGTTGCTAAGAACAAATTTTGTGTACAACGAACGCATAATATTTGCCTCTATCAGAAAGCACGTCTATTGGAAGTTCTTTAACCCCTCTTCCAGAAATGATGTAAACTTCTCAATCAGATTTTGGAAACTGAAATTTACGGATATATAGCAAAACATTTCTTTCTATATCGAGTTACGTCACCAGAGACAGCGTATGAACATATAATCCCACATCACATGGTGCAACCGGAAACCTGTTTTTTAATGAATAAAAAACTATAACTGATATGTTATTTTAATGAATAGATGATGAAGATTTGAAATCTTACCATTGCAGAAGACCGTCTTCCTAGTCCTTCTGCTGCACCAGCAGTCTTGTCCATTCATTCCAGGGCAGTCTGAAAGAAACAAATCACAGAAATCACAGATATAAGACACACTGTAATTGGTTTCTCAATGCAAAAAATACACAAAACTTTGATTTCCACTGGCTTTAATGGAAGAATAATAAATTTAAAAAAATCACAAACAATCAATAGAAAGGTACACAACATACAAGATCAAAAAGAAACATTATTGCGTAACAATTTTTATGCCATCGAACATTACACGACTTTTATGGCGATTTACTTGATTCTTGATACTTCATCAAGTTTCAAATATCAAGTACCTTGCCAATGAGACAACGTATTACCAGGGGTGATTATAGCGTGTTTCAGTATTTGTTGGTCTTAAGGTCCTACTAAAAGTATCCTTAACAGTAACGCGTGGGACTATAGCTTATTTCATCAGTATCACTAATTGATGCGCTAAGTGTAAGTGTTTATCAACTTGTTTAAAAACTATGTTTGTATCACAATACCGTAAAATTTTAGATATTTCAGACGTGTGAGACAATTTTGAACTGACATATTGTTTGAAATCAAATATTGTTAAGTTCGGTATATACAGTGAAGAAACAAAATAAAATGCAGTTCAATTTTCTTTTTCTGAACGTGTAGACTGATAACAAATTGTAGATGATAACTATACTCTCTAGTTGAACTTAATGAAATAATAGCAATGACAATGATAATGACAAAGACTTTTATTGGACTCATTCGGTAGTTTTTCCTAGACTGCTGTGATTGTTTTTATTGATTTGTGATCATTGATATGACAGATATGACTCGTAATAAGATTTTACATAAATGGTATCCATGCAGAATAGACTACGTCATGAAAGTGATACATGACTATGCCAAATTGAAGTGAAAGGGTAAATCTTGTCATTACATCTTTGTGCTATCTACCTTTTATGTGTGAATAATGTTTAGGTGTTAGTTATCCTTCTTAGTTTTCTTTTCTTTCTTTTCGATGTAGATCATATTTAACCGTAGATGCAGTACCGGTACCGGTATCCTAAGTATCCACTTGTAGCGTTTACTGTGTCTCTTATTGGTAATCTGGACCTCTTGGAAGAACAGAAGTATTTATTTTAATTCTTCTGAAAGGGCAATCCAGCCAATCTTATTATTTGCAAGTTATGTTTTTATTCACATGTAAATTTGCCAAATGTATTCTTATTTCGTATCATGTTGTATATTATATGTCTTTTTAACGATTGGGAATAAAGTACCATACCATACCAACTTGTTCTTCTCATTTTGTCTGATGTACCCTTTGTTGTTTTTTGTTGTTCTTTGTATGTTTGATGATATAATGGACCTCTGCTGATGCAGCTGTGTCTGGAATAAAGTCTGGAATTGAATTGAAAAATTGAATACTCACATTTGTATCTCTTAAGACTCCTTCCCCTCTTCTCTGCCATCATATAGTCCTGCATCTCAGGGTCCCTCTTCAGGAACTCGAGATCGGATTCGTGTTCGTCGTCGTCGAAATCGAAAGCGAAGGCGGCGACGAGAAGTGCAGCTGCGAGGGCGAAGATGAAGACTTTGGCCATTTCGTGTTTTTAGGGGGTTTTTTCTGGCAATAAAACGAAAAATACAAAATACATGAGAGAGATATGTATATAATATCATAAATTTATATATATTAATTTGTTTGCGTGTATATGTGTGAGTGTGCGTGTGTGTGTGTGTGTGTTTGTGTGTTTATATTAAGATGATAAATATATGAGAAAGATATGTATGTAATATTATAAATTTAAGTATGTTAATTTGTTTGCGTGTATGTGTGTATGTGTGTGTGTCTTCATGTAAGTGTATGATATGGAGTGTGTATGTGTGTGAGGTTGTGTGTGTGGGGGATGTGGGAGTGTCGGTGTGTGTGTAGGTGTGTGTGTAAGTGTGTTTGGTTTTTTTTGTACGTCCATTATTAGTGGGTATAAAAAAAGGAAAAACATGCACATAGCTCAAGATTGCTTACAAAAATCCGAAATAAAATTTGACTTCGTTCTAAATCTGTATCAAATCATAAAGAAAATCATAACAATTTTTTCATTTCAACTCGATGATTATAACCTCGGCTTGATTACCGGGCATCAAGAAAGCGAACAACGCATAAAGATCGAGAAAGCTTTAAACACGACGAAAGACAATCACAATTCGTAAATGGGATCTGTATATAATCATAAAAATCATTAAATTTCACATTACACAGTTAAAAATGCTATTGAAAATGTTCATCCTATTGATACAAAAATTGCAAATGCACGACAGTAAATTTAATACATTTGAAATACATCAATAAATCAATGAATAGATGCATATGTAAATATGTGAATAAGTTAATTAATCAATAAAATAATATAGACAAATAGAATGACATGCATATTTCATTTCTGATATTTTTTTCATGAGTTCATGTAAGAGCATGTTTAAAAGTTTAAGTATGCCTCCATTGTCCAATAGTTTCCATTATCAAAGTACCAAGCATTTGTTTATTAGAAAATTAATAAGAAAAACTAATGAATTAACGAACAAATGAATACGTACAATAATAAATAATTAAATGAATAAATAAATACAAACTTACTAGATGTTGAAAGTAGGTTGTATCAGTTGGTCTATTTGCAGGTCCTTGTGAATTCTGCCTCACCAAACCTCCCTTTTATAATGAAACCGGTATCGTTAATTTGCTAAATATTTCATAACATAATTTCTTGATTTGATGTACCAGATGGATCATAATCATTATTGAAATGCAATTGGGTGTTTCAAGGTAAAGAAGAACATGGATAAATTAATGAAACATTTGCAATCGTCATTAATGTTATCCTTGATATTCACGTAATGAAATTTTTTATAGTTATCTACCATGTCCAAATCACTTAAAACCTGTACAAAAGGTCGCTCGCGTATTTTGTATTTTTCATATGTATTATTGTATTTTTATAGCTCAACAAGCATGTTTATTTCTCTCGTTCAGATTTATTGTTGTTTTAGTCATTTATTCCTCTAAACTTTTTCCTACAGGCAATAAGATGATCGAGTACACGTTCCAAGTTTGAGCAAAGACCATGAGCAAAGATCATGAGCAAAGACCACGAAAAAAGACTGGATTTTTTTTTGTTGGTCATAATCGGTAGCCATAGTGGTTCAGAGTCTGGTGTTCTAATTAGAGGATCGCGGTTCGAATGCAACCAGCAGTGGAGTTATTTTCCTTCAGCAATCAATTATCCAAGTTCGACTCACACCTTTGCGTTTGCCTGCGTCGGCCCAGCGTATTTGTGAATTAAAAACGCTCCCTGGACGCACAAAGACGCAGGCCATACGATTGACTGACGCACGACGTACGCCCCCGAAGCGCATGTCGAATGTCAGTCTACCGTCTGATCCGCGTATGATGTGTGTTCAGGGCCCTGTTGCATAAAACTCACAACCTGAGTTTTCTCTGGTCCCCGAAAAAAACGTTCATACAACAGGGCCCAGAGAGCGATTTTTATTTACAAAAACGCTGGTCCGATGCAGGCTAAAAACGCAAAGGTGTGACATGTGTGAGTCGATCTTTACGTTGCACCCAACCTCGATGAAAATGCCTGGGTATTTGGCGTTTCGATTTCCAGTCAGGCCTTTGAGAGGTGCCACATTATTTCACATGTAACCATGTTTGGCTTCTTCTTGATGTCGGTAATATTTAAAAAAAAAAAAAAAAAAAAATCTTTAATTTCCCATTCTCTCCGCTTTCTGTCTATCTCGTTAAATGTATAATTTTCAATCTATCAGGACATTGTTTTTTTCAAGGAATTTCCACCATTATCTGAGTGAAGAGGATCTGCAATACAAGAAGCCATCATTACAATTATTATCAATTTGATAATGATTATACAGAAAGAGACATATAGACCGTGTGTAAAACTTTTGAATTCAATGTTAGCGATGCAACTTCCAGGAACATTCATGGGCATGTATAAACGATTCTTTTTAATTACATCCAAGGACGAATGAAATTGTATATAAGGCTGACCTACTTTTTAATATAATACCAAGCACATAAAATTTTTATCTCAATCTTGATCCATCTGCCGTCTAAATTCATGAAAAGTGTTATGTTGTGAAACATTCCCAACATTAATATCGTCTGTATAAAAGAGGGTAACAGCTAATATAAATATTTCACGACAATCCATTTCTGGCATCATCAGTCGTTACGAGGGTAAGTTCTAACTAAAAGTTTATTGGTATTTTCCGACTTTTCAGTGACATATTTGTCTGGTTTCTTGTTTCTTTTAATCAAACTAATCAATGCTATACATTCTTAATTTTTGTGTATTCTAAGATCAGATATAGATTTGAAAACTGAACTGAGTTAGTTTTTCATTTAAAAATAATAAAAAGGAGATTCATATGTTTAAAATTTAGTTTCGATTAGTTTTAGGGCCTTCAATCGTTATTAGAACGATATATTACGAATGAATATATATGAAGGGATAAACAGATAGATTAAAAAAAACAAAAGAAATTTGATTAATATATAATTGTATTTCAGATAGATTCATTTCTGCTTGGAAGAAAGCTCTCATTTTTAACCTGCTTTGTGACTTATTCAAGCCTTTCATGAATCATATTTCTCATAATTTTCAGTGACAGCCATATCGGCGCATCAACATTTAAAACAAAGTGATAAGAGGCAGACCTTCCAAAATATCTATCTCCTTATAATATTTACATTTGTACTGACAAAAATGAAAATAACTTTTTGTTGCAAAGTCTATAGTGTTATTAACTCATACCAAAAACATGAAAAGGCGGGAAAGTAAAGTCAACATTTTGTAATCAATCGATTTTGATATCAGGCAGTGCTGTAAAATAGGAGGGTAGAAATGCCGAAGTGAAGAGAGACAAAATGGGGAGAAAACCTAAAAAAAACCCGATTATCTATCTCTATTTTCTTCCATTTACTGATTTCCAGCAGACATGAAGAAAGAATTGTGCACAATGGGGGCAAACCTTCGCGAAAATCTGTGAAAAATCGTGGCTCGGTGGTAGATCTAGAGCGTCTGCCCAATGGACGGGCGGTCGTGGGTTCCATCACCAGCCGCGTCATACAAGACACTTTTAAAAATGGGGCAATCTGCCTTCTTGCTAGGCACTCGGCATTTCAAAAAGGTGAAGGGTAGTGATAATTTTATGTTATGCAGGGCACGCTGGAACAAAAGATCACGCATGAAACTGGTTACCTTGGATAAATAAGTAATATTATTGTTGTTGTATTCATAAGGTGCTATAGTGAATTAATAAAAGAAAGTTAAAAATGAAAAATAAAATATACTCTCTGATACAGATGAAGAAAGAATGAAAACTAAAGAAAATGGTAACTCACGAATACTGCACACAAAAAAAAACTCGCATGGCAAATTAGAGTAAGTCCAAATTTGTCCAATCTGATTGCTACAGACAAAATTGAATAAGATAATACCGTCTCTATAACCAGAGCCTGCTTGGTGCTAAGTTGAATGACCTCTCCGCAATTAAGGGAAATTTTCAGGAAATCAAAAAGAAAGTACGATTCATTCGCATCAAAACTTCGTAATTTTTGTCATGAGTGGACTGTGAAAAATTGGCAATTAATAAATTTAACTTGTGTTTGATTTGTCATATGATGTACAACCTTAAGCCCCGGTCACATAGGACCCCGGAAGCAACACGATTCACCCCGACTCGTTGTTCTGAGGCACTTAACTGTGAATTAACAAAGAATCTGGGTGAATCGTGTTGCTTCCGGGGTCCTATGTGACCGGGGCAAACTCAGTCCTCCCCTACCCTAAACCGTTTTAAATGATCGAGGCAACTGGATTTGCATGTTCTAGTCGAACGCTTCTATTCCTTTTGTTAATGCTCATTTAAACGCCAAGACGAGCCTTCTTTTCTTTATGTGACTAGAACGTAACGTCCTATAGCCAATCATGCACTTGACATTAGACTTTGCTGACAAGTGTGAAGGTGGACGCCATTGGAAGGCTTCGAAATAATGCTTGAATTTGTTTTAATTTCCTTCATGGATTTGTAACTTTGCTTGTTACGCAGGGGGGGGGGGGGGGGTGCGAGATACCGTCACCATGTACCATCTATTTGCGTTTGAAAACTCACTGACGTGGTAAGCAACATTTTACTTATATATCTTTTACAATCAACAATTTTGATTGGAAAGAAATTGTTTATATTCTGTATTCTGGATAAGGCAAAAATAGCTGTGAATGTAAGCCACATTTGAATACTGATGACATTGGAAGTTACATAAATTGTGAAATAACGTATTGTGCAAGTCATTGAATGTTCAAACAAATGTAATGTTATGCTTAAAATATTTTTAAAAACAAAAAACGAAATGAGCTTATTTCATTTTCTTGTAAACATCCCTTTTGTTATCCTAAAGTTATTAAACAATTCAGCTAGCATTGAGTTAACAGAGGGGTAATACGGACAAAAACAAAATTGTGTATGTTTTTGTATAAATGTTAATGTTTGATTGGTGGATGCGATTTAAGTGATTAAAAGACACAATACTGAAATATGTTTGGAATCATCTTCTTTTCCGTAAAGTTTTGTTAATAGGACTGGGGCCATTCGCCAAGCCGAGGGGCCTGTAAAATAAAAGAGATATGATCAATTGAAAAGTAATAAATTATCTTTGGCACGTGTTTTGCATTAGACCTACAATTAATATGGAGGCGTCGTGGTGTAGTGGTTCTGACTCTCGCCTTTCAACCCGAGCCACGGTCGTAGGTTCAAATCCCATCAATGGTGTTAATTTCCTTCAGCAAGAAATTTATCCACATTATGCTGCACTCAACCCAGGGGACATGAATGGGTACCGGTAGAAAGAAATTCCTTGAATGCAGCGAGCGCCGAAAGGTTGACGTGCTATATATAGTCTGGTAATAATGCACAGAGCGCTTAGAAACACTTCGTATTTCGCGCTATATAAATGTTGTGTATCATTGTTATTGTTATTATTATTTATCGTAAGTTTAATTGCATCTTTTATGTTACAGGCCTCAGATTATGTACATGATCCACATCACCGACGTGTCAAGATCAAGTCAAGGTCATCACTTTTAGACGTCGCAAAGCAAACGTTTCACATGCAGCTTTTCACCGAGTTCGTCGCCGAGTGCCTTGATCAAGACATTAAAACTATTACTCGGCTCTGGGGCCCCAATCAACAGTGATCATGAGCATTTAATAAGGTTTGTGTGATTGTGTGTATTCATTTTTATGTGTATGCACTATAATATTTCATCAAAGTTATATTTGTCTTTACCAAGCCACTTGGTTCAAATGCAATTTTGCATTTTCATGAGATTTTTTGTAGTTCAGTCATGCGTGTAATTATGCAATTGGAAGTTGTACCAACATGGAAGAAAGTGATTACTGTATCAAAACATGTAGGAATCATCAAAATCTTTCCCTACTTCAAATAATGCATTTTCAAAATGATGGGACTTTCTTTTTTTTTTTTACTCCCGCTAATAGTGTTTTAGATTTTTTTTAAAAGATCTCTTATTAGTACATGACTAAAAAAAGGCATTTTATGAACCAAGAAAAGGAATACAATCGATGAATATATAACTTCAAATTCATGCGCATCTTAAGCCCCGGTCTGAGGCAGTTAACTGTGAATTAACAAAGAGTCGGGGTGAATCGTGTTGCTTCCGGGGTCCTATGTGACCGGGGCATAAGGTATTCAAAATAGTGAAAAATACCTAACCGACTGAAGTCACATTTAATCTCTTTCACTCTCTATTTCTTCATTTTCTATCTATCTTTCTTTTTCTCTCTCCCTCCCTCTCTCTCTCTCTCTCTCGTTCTATCTCACTCTCCCCCCCCCCCCCCCCTCCTTTTTTTTTCCCCCCCCCCCCCCCCCCCCTCTCTCTCTCTCTCTCTCTCTCTCGCTCCGTGTATGTATTTCCTATCCTCTCCTCACGGTTCTTTTCGTATTTACGTGCTTCTGTATTTCTCAACTCTCAATCAAAGTTTGATTTACTTTTTAATTTTATTTTATATTCTCAATCAGCTTATCTTCTGCTATATCTACCCTTCCCCTCCCTCTCATTCTGCATTGCTCTCTCACCCTCTCTTTCTCTCTCTCTCTCTCTCTCTCTCTCTTTCCTTCTCTTTCTTTCTCTCTCTCTCTCTCTCTCTCTCTCTCTCTCTCTCTCTTTCCCCTTTCCCTAGACCCGCTTTCCATCTCTATTTTCTTGCCTCAGAAATTATTTTATTTCATTATTTCCTTTTGATTCGCTTAAAAACTGGGTATATCATCTTTTTCCCTCGTAATCTCTTTCTCTCGTCCTCTCTCTCACTCTCTCTCACACTCTCTCTCCCTTTCTGTCTCTTTCTTACCCTTCTTCCTGTTCACGCTCCTTCCCACTCCCCACATACATCGAACTCCCATAAACGGTCTTCTCTATCACATAATTGTATACCCTCATTAGCCACATTTAGGCACCTTGTTTGTCATCGTTTGTAAGTTCCTCACCTCATTCACACACACATAAACACGTAAACACACACACACACACCCAATACTTGTAACTTGTTCTGCATAAATATAATATATATATATATATATATGTACATGCACACATGCACATATACATACACTAATACACAAACACATGACCCTACACACAAACATATATACCTACTTATAACACACCTACACACACACACAGACTTCGACCCACGCACATACATCTAAACAAAAATGTACACACAATCTCAAAATTCCCCTCCTACATATCCAATCGTATTAACTAAATCACAGAAACATAGTATAAGAAAAAAAATAGAACTCGGTAGTCTACTCTAATCCATCATAAACTCTTCTATTTTCCCGTTTATACAAAAAACTGAAGTGGATCCGTGCATACAATAAAACTGTTGATGCACGGTATTTGGGTACAGTGATGATCACGAGGGCTCTTCTCCAAATGAAAACTAAGTTTGATGTTGGTCCAAGCGGTCTTGAAGTATGGTAGATGTGGTCGGGGTTTTGGTGTATCATTTACATGCCATCACCGTTTCCAGCTCCTGTAGAAAGATAAATACGGTACAGTGTATTATGATAATAATAATGATAATATGAATACTTTTATAGCACCGGTATCCGCCAGGCTCTGACGCTCATGGCGCTCAACTGAAAATAATACATTACAAAGACATAATTGAACGACTAAACAACTTGAAATAATACACCAGAAGACATGATAAATTACACAGAACTGCTAAGAAGAGATGTGTTTTTAAAGCAGCTTTGAAATGACTGTGGGACGACAGGCTACGGATATTAGGTGATATTAAAGGCATTGTTTAACATTGTTTTTCGTTATAAAAACTCTCATATGTCAGTTCATAAATGATTTCTGAAAATTCTCCTTGAGCACATTATTCATGTGGAATCTGGTGCATTAAAGTAACATGTATTATTATTATTATTAACTTGACATTAATCATGAGACATCCTAATTTTGACACCTTCATTATTCTGCAGAGGTTCCATATAACCTAGTGTACTCTAGTGAAAGCACAATAGAAAAAATAATCATTATGATTGTTGAATATTAAAGATATGTAAAACTGGCCAATCAGTGCTCCGAGGCTTTTTTTTTTCAATCTCAAGTTGCTAGAGCCCCGGTCACATAGGGCCCTGGAAGCAACACGATTTAACACGACCCTTTATTGGCAGGCAGCTAACTGTGATCTGAACAAAGAGTCGTTTGAAATCTTGTTGCTTCCGGGCTCTATGTGACTGGGGCCTAAATAAAAATTCGAAACTTACCGCTGCAGAAGACGATTTTGCCTCTCCTTCGGCTGCACCAACAGTCCTGTCCAGACATTCCCATGCAGTCTGAAATGAAATTAAAAATCACAGAAAGAAGACCATCATTCATACAATTCAATTTAAATCATCACTATAAAACACGATACATACTACTTCCGCAAAAACGTAGTTCATGGACAATTTAGCCGATGCCGTGTATTGAACTGTGCGGACACAACATTAACAAGCCGGTTCCGATTTGAATAACATTACAAAGGAGCATTGAATGGGCTTTCTACTTAATTTTTCGGAAATATATTATATCGTGTTTCTAATTTGAATTGAATTTGAAGTGAATTTAGCATTTATTTCCTTTTTGCAGACGTAATAAATGAAAAGTAACATGACAAAATAGTAAAATCAAAGGAGGCGAGTACCCCGAAAACATTGTTTGGGTTGGGATCGCCTTAACAACCAAAATAATCGATTTAAAGTTGAGTGAAGAAAATAAACTAATATATATCATCATTTGAAGAGGACAAAAACAAGTGAAAGGATGAACAAGATGGTGAAAGGAAAAATACTAATGTGGAAGATACAAATGGTTAGAAAGTGGAAGGTGAATATAATAAGAGAATTTTGGCATTATATATTTATATAATATTGGATGGCAATAAATGGAATAAAACTCGTTAGGGCCAATATTGCACTCATCTTCGATTCGTGCAATATTACCCT
>BQKZ01001154.1:69447-90886 GCA_036244855.1 Temnopleurus reevesii | reverse complement strand
CCCCCCCCCCCCCCCCCCCCCCCCCATCGACACCGTTACGTAAGGAACGAGCGTTAGTCGGGCTTTAGTGATGACATACATGTATAAAGTAAGATGTTCCAGAATACGCGCGTGAATTATTTTCCATTTTCGATCGTAAATATATATCTTTATATTTATTTTATGAATGTACTTCTTAGAAGTAATTTGCGAATATTTGCCGATGAATATGATTTAGCTTGGGCGTCTGGAATGTGCCAACATGAAAAGGTTCCATAAAAAAATCATCGAACTGGGTCAGTAGCTCTTTCATCCATGGCAGATCTCTTTTATTCTCCCTGTATTCGATATAGAAATTCTATTTTAATAACAACCATGACTCACACCGCATACCGGGAATTCCTTGCCCCCGTTTCAAGTTTTTACGCAATCGCGAAAGTGGCTGAATGGCTCGGCTGCAATAGCGTATGCCACGCCCCCTCCTACTTGGGAATCCCCACTTTGTCACGTGACAACGAAACGAGCTACGAGTAGTCTGTAGGCACAGACCGTGGTAATGAGCGTTTTTATTGCACTGTACACAATGTAGAGTATGCAGCCAGAGGATACTACAGGCATGTTATTAAAATTAGCTGTTATGTAGTGAAAATGTAACTTTGCTGTTACCTTTAAAGACACAAGTATTTTTAGGTGAAATTTTTTAATTTCGGGTCTGTGCATACAGACTAAATAGCAAGCGCAGCTTTTAATAGAAACATACCTGCTCAATCAATCCCGGCCCAAAACAGTTCTGAATTCTCGATTCTACAGACTGAGAGCAACCCAACCCTCTAACTTTGTGAGCAAATTCATATCGTCGATGTCAACATGAAAACAACATGAAAAAGAAGCTTTATTCTTCCATCATTGTTTGTGAAATCATGAATTGACTTTGAACTGATCGGTGAACAGATGAAAGTCGACGTGAATTTTTCTCTGAGCGGGACACCTATTCATTCACATTAATTGTTCCTGTACCAACTACCATACCATACCGTATACGAGCAGGAGATTTGTGTAAACACCATATTTTACAACGTTAGCGTCTTGATTTGGAAAGCGAGTGTGGACGATGGGACTGCAAGCACCGAAAAATAAGACAACAATGTGTTGGTTTTTGTATTTTTAGCCGGCTTTATGTAGCCCTAGACTGCTAGAGCTTTACTTCATTGCAATAGAAGACAATTCAAGCTAGTAATTCCAAGGAAAAAAAAACATGGACGACCAGGAGTCAACGTTGAGCGTGCAAGAGACACAGCTTCAGCCTGTGAACCTGGGCGAGACTCCAGGGATTGCAACCCGTGCCAGCGCCAGCAGCCCGAGAAAAAGTTCTCCAACGGTTGACATAAAAACAATCACTCATGTTTTTCACGACTTGTTGGTGCAGTATCTAGATCCAAAATGTGTACATGCAACTGGTCTACGATTTACTTTGGGTAAGACATAAGACAGTGTGATGTAGACTGAGTTTTGAGAGATCTTTGTCTTTGTGATTTTTTTTTCAGAATTATAACATTTTTCTTCTTCAGGAACTCTGAAGACGCACAATCTCTAACATGCACAACTGGTGGTAAGAGAGGCTTTAAGTTTCTTTTACATGTTATCTCGGACTTTGTCATTTTTGGCGACAGATACTGACTGAGATATAGCCGCTGGCATTTACTTGTTGTACACGAAACCCATGAACGTATGATGGGAGGTCCCACGTCTGCGCACCTAAACTTTCAGCTTGAAAAAAGCATGAAGTCAATGAATATCCAATTCAATTTTAATCTGATATTATCACAGATATCCTAAAGATTATGTGTGAGAAATATCTCAGCAGAATCTGACCAGGAACAATGTCATTTTAGATGAAATATACACCCCTCTCAGTTTTGCTGTTCAAAATATTTGGGTCCCTTCTCTGCATCCCATTCACTTTACACTCCGTTGGAGATTTTCAAGAAAAAGTCTTGATTTCAGCGAGCGCGCGAGTTACATCGCGTATGTCAATGTGGCGCAGATGAGGTACCTGGCGCAGAGGAGGAGCCCCCTACCATACATTACTCACAGTGATACGAAAGAATGTCAGAGACAGATTTGGCCCCATCTAGTGCTATTCAAGGAGCTTGAATGAGGAGTCATTTATTTTGCAAATTTCTTTTCCCTTCCTATTCACTGTGCTTTGTAAGTAGGGGCATGTCAAAGTAGGTTGTAGACAGAAAAATCTGACTCTCGGAGGTTTTTTTTTTACGATTTCTGACTTTTGGTGGTGCCCCCTCCAGAGATGCGTAGCCAGGCAGTAGCCTCAGCGGAGCAAATCCTGATCGAAAAAGACCCATTTTATCGGTCTAAGTAGGTTGTTGCTCATAATCATAAATCAAGTTATGTTTTTTCACTTGTAATATGGATTACTGAATAAATGTATTGAAACAGTTAGGATATGCGGATATGTGTTCACAAATTGCTTTGCATGCATTTATAAATGTAAGTGTGTACGAATTTAGGAGAAGATTTTACCATGTATTCTAGCTTATTTGAGTTTGAAAATGCCAATCAGCCATTATTCCTACGGAGTGCCAGATGAATGGATTGCCGACTGACACAGGCCAAAATGAGTGGAGCGTCCAGTGGTATTGTGTGTGAAGTGAGAATTCGCATTCATTTTGCAAGAGAGGTGGTGTGCTGTTGAAGAGAGCGAGACATGTCGTCATTTTTTGTTTCCCAATAATTACCCAAACAAACTTTGAGCATGCTCTAATTTGCGCTTGAAAAGCTGCATTATGGTAATATTTTTACTGCATCTCTCAAGATAGTTAAATATCTGAAGCGCCATCTCTCCCAAACCTGAGCTATACGTTTAATTTTGTTTAAATTGTTGATGGAAACACTTATACACTTTGCATAAAAAAATTAACTTTTTTTTAAAAGTCTCTCAAAATTTCAGTGCAAAATATTTTAATGAGTTTGTCATTTTTATGGATGCCCAATAGCCTCATCAACATGTATCAAATGCCACCAACAGAATCAATTCTGATTTATGCATGGCTGAGCGCTATCTGTTTATGTTCAGGGTATGAAAAATACCTTAAAGGGAAACCAACCCCTGGGATTATTGTGCTTTCATTGAATGAAGGAAAATCAGTTTAACAAACTGTGAAAATTTGAGCAAAATCGGACAACCCATTCAAAAGTTATGACTTTTCAAAGTCACAGAGATATCACGATCTCTACCACTCATGGGGATCCGTGCGATCGGCAAATTTGACTGAATCTGTGACGTCATGTCGGACAACTCCTTATTCACTCTGTATAGAAATTTTCACATTTTGTCCCTTTTTTCGGAAAAGTCAACAAAATGCCAATTTTCGGTTGGGGTATAGCATTTCTGTATTGATTCTGCATGTATTTTGAGAAGAACGATGTTGCAACCTTACTTTAAGTTTTACATTAATCCATTTTTAAAAATTCAATGTACAGGGTACAAAGTGAATGAGGAGTTGTCCGACATGTCGTCACAGATTCCGCAGAATTTGCCAATCGCATGGATCCCCATCAGCAATAGGGATCGTCATATATCTCAGTGACTTTGAAAATTCATAACTCTTGAACGGGTTGTCCGATTTTGCTCAAATTTTCACAGTTTGTTCATCTGATTTTTCTTCATTCAATGAGAGCACGATAATTCCAAAGGCTAAATACCAAAATGAGCAGAGGGGATGATTGCCTCCTTTCAGAGAAAATTCCTGAAGTCATGAATTTAGAGCCCTAGTTCTCTCAGTCATAATGATATTTTGTTTGTCATCGGGCATATGCAAGGTTATTTCTGAGATTTGACAAAATCAATGGCTATGAGAAATTTCCTTAAGTGGGAGAAATTGTTCCGAAGAGTTGTTTGAGATAGACTCAGGCCCATTTTGGCACAAGGCGGTATTGACACCCTGGATATAACCTTCAGTGTTCACCCAAGCATGAAGGAAAATTGATTCCGGTCATGTGTTGCTCAGTGGTAGAGCGTCTCCCCCATGGACGGAAGGTCGTGGGTTTGATCCCCGGCCGAGTCGTACCAAAGACTCATAAAAATGGGACCATCTGCCTTCTTGCCAGGCGCTCGGCATTTAAGAAAGAAGAAGGGTAATAATAACTTTATGTTATGCAGGGCCCGCTGGAGAGCAGCTAGCTTACAGCTGAATGTGGCTACCCTGGGTAAATAAGATATATTATTATTATATGCTCTGCAAATGGCACTTGACAGATATATGATTATGGAGTAACTTTTACTATGAAAATCTTCTGATGATAGTTTGAAATAGATTTTTTTAGTGACACTTTAAAAATGTTATTTATTTTTAATACACCCTGTATACTGTAGGTGAAAAATTCGCTAATGTCTTGGATGACAGTAAAAGAAGTCGACAGCAGGGGATGGAGACGCTGCTAAGGGCAATCGATGAACTGACAGATCAGCGAGGAGTTGCCAAGATCTTTATGGATGCTCTCAAGAAATCAGGTACGTAATTACCTGTCAGAATTTTTGATTACCTTTTATCTCTAGAAAATGCAGAAAAATGAGATCACATTGGTTGTTATCATATTCAGATTATTTCACATTCGGTGTATATGCATGGTGTTAGACCTCCCAACCATTATGTGCAGCAAAGTATTTGAAACTTTCAGTATTTTTAGAGAATTTCAAGGCCATTTCAAGAGGTTTTCCTATTCTCCTTCACAATTCTATATACAGTCCAATAGGGAAACATGATTTCTTTCCTCTTTTTCAGCAAAAATCTGTTCTCTTTTTCTGTAATATGGGTTGAGAGCCCCATGAGATTGTTTATTTAATACTAAATCACAATTTAATGCTGATCGTAAATTGAAACTAAATTTAGTCGAGGTTAGTGTTGACTTTTGATTTTAATGCAGTGGATCTGTTGGATGTATTTGATATACGGACAAGATATCATCTGCTGAATTGAGCTTGGGAGGTGGCATTTAATTTCATGTGCAAATTTTCTTTTACTACTAAACTAAACGCTGAGGGATGAAGAAAAATTAATGTTTGGCTACACAGGCCCAGCCTTCCTCACAAGCTCCTGTGCTAACTTCTAGATCCAATTCATAGCATTGAATTCACTTAAAATGTATATCTCTAGACTTTGGACATTTTCAAAATTTACATGAAATGCTGGTAATATGGAGAACTCTCCATTCACCTTGTACAAGTATTTCAGAAATAATGACGTTGTGATTCCTCTTTTGAAATGTGATATGGGTTCGTTTTCAAATCGATTCATGTAAAAAGTAATTAGGAATGGTTCTCCAATTTCCATCATAGATTTGTTCATAGTTGCCAACTCAAGGATGCCCATCATAGGTAGAAATAAATATTTGGAAAATGTTTTGAAAAATCAAATGAAGAAAACTAGAGCTTACAGTAAACATTCAAAGAAGATTCGCGGTTGCGCATGTGGTGTAGTTTTTGAAAGATAACCCTACACTACATGGTGCAACTGCAAATCCTTTTTAAATGATTATCTAATGTTGCTCAAATTTTCACAGTTTGTTCGACTTAATTTTCTTTTGTGATAATGATAATAATAATAACAAAAATAAGAGATGCAATATGTATGCATACCAAATCCATCATGCTGGATGCTCAAGGTGCAGAGACAACATGCTTTTAGAGCTCCTATTGGCTAATTCAGTTCGTGAACACATTAATTGTTATTATTATTATTTATTTGGCAAATTCAAACCAGAACAATGATAGTATAGGTAAAGGATACAAAGATAAAAGAACTAGGTAAATGAATAATTAAATAAGACCAGCAGTTGGTTTGAGAGGGCTGCCGGGGCATTGAAAAGGAGAACTTAATCTCCATAACCCGCAGGTTATCTTTCATCATAAACTTTACTCTCTAAACGTAGGAAACAAGTTTCTGCATGATGTGATCAGCGGCAAAGAGAAACTGGACGAGCAATGGGAACTCAGAAACCTCCTGCTGAACATCAACGACGATTTAATGAAGGTATCACCCCAGGAACTCCTGCCATATTTAGACTGCCTCGGAAATCCCGATAAAGAAGCGATCAGGTTGACTTTGAAGAATCACGGGCAGACCGTTGCGTGCGGGGAGCTGTTTTTGCGACTTCAAGCGAGACACCCTCGTACTATTCTGGAGCTTATTGAAGGTCTAAAGGCGACTGGGTACGAACAGTTGGCCCAACGTTTGGAGGAGACGTACTCTGATGGTGACATGAAAGGTAGATGAAAGTAGCTCAGTTAGTTTATGCTTAAAGACTTGGTCTGCGCCAGAAAGACATTGTTTTTATTAAAGGCAGTGTTAACTGAGATCTATTGGGATTACGTAATAGAAAGGAATTTACATTGACTCCTATACAAACCTCACTCTAGACCGAACCCGATCACTCGAATACGAGTTCGACTGAAACTTAACAAGAAAAGCTTCGGATATGAAAGAATCCCTGTGCCCTAGTCTCGCAAGAAGTAATTATGTTATCCATTCCACCTAAACGTATGCATAGACATATGGAGGCATTCTAAAACACATAAACATGGACTACTCACTGAGACTAATCATTCCTGGGGAATTTTGCCTTTATTATAAATCTTGGGGGGGCAGACCACATCCAGACAGAGTGGCGCCAATTACCTAACAGCCAAAACAATTCGCGTAGGTCTCTATAGATATTTTGTTCATAAAATTGTCTGATTAGTTGTTAAGCTGACAAGAAATTTGGACAGGTGTTATGGTTGATTGAAATTTTAGCTGGTTTTCCGGAATTTTGCTCTGGGGCTCTGGGTAATAGCATACATATTTCCAATAATGGGAGAAAATTGTTAATCTCTTTAAAAGCGGAAAAACTGGACAAACAGGTAAAAAAAAGTTTGAAGTAAATCCGACAAGGAAAAAGAAAGTTATGATTACTTCAACTCAATAGTTGTTTGTCGTGCAAATTGGCAACGCTGTGTCACGTGATATGACGTAGTTGATGCATATCTCTGCAAGCAGTTTATTGTATATCTCATTTTTTAAAAAATCCCTCCTTTTCAATGGTTAATGTAAAAAGAACAGGTTTTTGTCGATATATACGTGGGCACAGATACATTTATTGATTCAACCTTTTGAAGAGTAAAATGCATCTTAATGAGGAGCGCTTTTATTGGGTGGTGCTTTAATAAGGAAATGTGTTTTGTGCTCAAATACAAATCCCTTTAATACCAAAATCAACGTAATAGGAATAAATAACAAAACAAAAAAAATATGTATATATATAGTCACTTATACATGCTTTCTCATGCATTTTTCCCCTCTTCTTGTTTTAGGCGAGGACAGCCGCGGTGCCCCAGACGGTCATGACGATGACGATGACGATGATGATAGGGGACATGGAAAGGATAAAGACTCCGATAAGAAGAAAAAGAAGAAACCAGATGACGACAGCGATGATGATAACCTGAGTGATCGTGGTGCGAGTGGTGGCACGAAGGACGAGCGTGGCAAACCACAGTCTGGGAATATCTGTAATATGTTGCAACTCCTCGCTCTCCCGGATGATTCTGAGGCTACAAGCTCCTCTAGTCTCTCTGGTATTCAATTTTTTTCAATTTACCTTGAAATAGTAGCTTGCTTTTGTATTCTATGTGAGCAGGGCGGTGTTTCACCAAGGGCCTGTAACATATTAAGAGATACGATAATTTGAAAATTAATTGGATCTCTGTACATGTTTTCCCATAGACTTACGATGAATATTCATTAAAAGTTTAGTTGTATCTTTTATGTTACAGGCCCCAAGTCGTTTTTAAAATTACGCCCGACTTTAAGAAAGACTGGGGGATGTTAATTAACAACTGTAATACCCTTTATAAGTTTCTTGATCATTCAGCACAAAAACTTTTAACTCTTTTGTAGCCTGGTAAAACACTGCCCAGGACTATTTGATGAGACTATTTGAAAAAATAGATAGATTTTCAGAATGGACTTGAATTTTTCAGACTTTGAGTCCACAAAATGATTCAACTAAGATTGTGACATATAGCATTACTAATTTTTATGATGAGATTTCAGATAAATTCTAAATCCAATTCTACCCTTAATGCAACATGTCAATCACCATGGATCCCCTAAATAGTAGTCTTTTAGTTTAGAAAGTCTCACAGGTTTTTGTCAAGAATAATTTTTGACAGAGAAATTCATCAAATGATTCCTGTTGTTTTGTAGCATTTATTTCCTTTCTTATCTGGCACAACAATTGCAGAAATGTCAGTCTGCCCTCATGGGGTGCTATGATTTTTATGGTAATATGTTATCAATCACAAGTGAGTCTAATATGAGCTTGTCAGTCTAATAAGCCGGGAACGAAATAATTTTTATTCAAGATGATGTAGTGGTGTAGTGGTTCTGACTCTCGCCTTTCAACTAGAGGGTCATAGGTTCGAATCCTACCCATGGCGTTAATTTCCTTCAGCAAGAAATTCATCCACATTGTGCTGCACTCAACCCAGGTGAGATAAATGGGTACCTGGTATGAATTTATTTCTTGAAAAAGTTTATGCGCCTAGTAGATGCACTGCTAAAGCCAGATAGGGTAATAATGCTGCAATTGTAGAGCGCTTAAGGAATTCTCATGAAGAGTTGATAAGCGCTATATAAAAGCCATTCATTGTTATTATTATTGTTATTTCTTTCATTGAATCATTCATAATCCTAGAAACTAAAAACACAACTGCCTTGAATGGAGCCAGCCCAGGCACTACACCCATGAGCATCGAGAACCTTAAGCTCCACGACTATCAAGAAGAACTCGCGGAGCATGCCATTGCCAGCAAGAATACCATCATTGTCGCACCGACAGGCTCTGGCAAGACGAGGGTTGCCGTTGCGATCGCAATCAGGGCCTTGACGGAGCATGAGGGAGCTTGTGCGAGGGCCAACAAGGTTATCTTTGTAGTGAATAAGGTGAGCTATACTACTGCTCAAATGATTTAGCCCACTTATGATCCTACTCATGCTCCGTAAGATAATAATGATGACAACCTTTATTTTAACAGCATTTGTTATTTTCTTCTAATGGTTGCCAGTAAATAAGCAATGGTTTCTAATAATTAGTGAAGTCGTTTGATCTATTAGTGAGGTCTCATTGTCATCAGACTTAATATTCAACCATGTTCTCAAGTAGAACCAGATTATCAAAATCTCCCTTACATTGCCTGTTAATCGAAGCCTGGCCCTAGCAGAAAGCTATTGGGAATAATAATCTCTTATTCAGCCAGCCAGGGTAGCCATGCACCTTCAGCATAACATAAAGATACTATTATCATTTGGCTAAGAATCATTTTTTTTTATTTGTCATAATGCAAGAAAAATACAATGACAAGGATATTCCATGAAAGCCAAAGGCTCATTTCCAATGGGGTCCTTTAAGTACAATAGGAATGATACACATATAGAGCTTCCAATACACATGAGATGAGAACTTACTTACAGATGAAAAAAAAAATATATATAACAAAAAATATATATATATATATGTACGTAGGAATCATGATTAATTGAGACCCCCTTGATTGTTTCAGGTTGCCCTGGTAGAGCAGCAGAAGAAAGCTTTCCAAGAGTTCATCCCGAACGTCTTCGGCATCAGCGGAGATGTGTCATCTCAGATCCCGCTGGTCCACCAGCTCGAGGAGGCTCATGTTATTGTTCTGACGGCACAGATCCTTCTCAACGCGCTAGAGGAGAAGAGTTTCTCTCTCTCCATGCTCCGTCTACTGATCCTAGATGAATGCCACAACACACAGGTAAGTGAAGAAAACAAATCAATTTCAGATCAGTGAGATTTCAAAAGAATGGAGTCTCAGCTCAGAGTCATGAATGTGAAACACCTGCAAATTAGCGCAGTAGAGTATATCCATATAGTATCTGCGCTATATAAATTATCTAATTATTATTATTATTATTATTATAAATCATTCTTAATGTTATGCACGACTTTTAATAAGAAAAACTGGAGTATAAAAACGTTCTCGTCAACGCGCTCGAGGAGAAGAGTTTTCACTCTCCATGCTCCGCTTACTGATCCTAGATGAATGCCACAACACACAGGTACGTGAAAAAAAAAATCAATTTTAGATCAAGGAGAAGCGAAACACCTGAAATTTGTTCTTAAAGTTAAGCATGACTGTAAGAAAGACTGGAGTATGAAAACGTTCTCCTCAATGCGCATGAGGAGAAGCGTTTCTACCTCTCCATGCTCCGCCCATTGATTGTAGATGATCATGCCACATCACACAGGTGAGTGAAAAAAATCAATTCCAGATCAAGGAGATTTCAAAAGAATGGAGTCACTGCTCAGAGTTATGAATGTGAAACACCTGCAAATCGATCTTAAAGTTACGCATGACTTTAAGAAAGCCTGGAGTATGAAAACGTTCTCCTCAATGCGCATGAGGAGAAGCGTTTCTACCTCTCCATGCTCCGCCCATTGATCGTAGATGATCATGCCACATCACACAGGTGAGTGAAAAAAATCAATTCCAGATCAAGGAGATTTCAAAAGAATGGAGTCACTGCTCAGAGTTATGAATGTGAAACACCTGCAAATCGATCTTAAAGTTACGCATGACTTTAAGAAAGCCTGGAGTATGAAAACGTTCTCCTCAATGCGCATGAGGAGAAGCGTTTCTACCTCTCCATGCTCCGCCCATTGATCGTAGATGATCATGCCACATCACACAGGTGAGTGAAAAAAATCAATTCCAGATCAAGGAGATTTCAAAAGAATGGAGTCACTGCTCAGAGTTATGAATGTGAAACACCTGCAAATCGATCTTAAAGTTACGCATGACTTTAAGAAA
The DNA here is from genome assembly GCA_036244855.1 of Temnopleurus reevesii. Taxonomy (NCBI): domain Eukaryota; kingdom Metazoa; phylum Echinodermata; class Echinoidea; order Temnopleuroida; family Temnopleuridae; genus Temnopleurus; species Temnopleurus reevesii. The sequence continues at coordinate 80,010 of BQKZ01001154.1, read as the reverse complement.
GCCTGGAGTATGAAAACGTTCTCCTCAATGCGCATGAGGAGAAGCGTTTCTACCTCTCCATGCTCCGCCCATTGATCGTAGATGATCATGCCACATCACACAGGTGAGTGAAAAAAATCAATTCCAGATCAAGGAGATTTCAAAAGAATGGAGTCACTGCTCAGAGTTATGAATGTGAAACACCTGCAAATCGATCTTAAAGTTACGCATGACTTTAAGAAAGCCTGGAGTATGAAAACGTTCTCCTCAATGCGCATGAGGAGAAGCGTTTCTACCTCTCCATGCTCCGCCCATTGATCGTAGATGATCATGCCACATCACACAGGTGAGTGAAAAAAATCAATTCCAGATCAAGGAGATTTCAAAAGAATGGAGTCACTGCTCAGAGTTATGAATGTGAAACACCTGCAAATCGATCTTAAAGTTACGCATGACTTTAAGAAAGCCTGGAGTATGAAAACGTTCTCCTCAATGCGCATGAGGAGAAGCGTTTCTACCTCTCCATGCTCCGCCCATTGATCGTAGATGATCATGCCACATCACACAGGTGAGTGAAAAAAATCAATTCCAGATCAAGGAGATTTCAAAAGAATGGAGTCACTGCTCAGAGTTATGAATGTGAAACACCTGCAAATCGATCTTAAAGTTACGCATGACTTTAAGAAAGCCTGGAGTATGAAAACGTTCTCCTCAATGCGCATGAGGAGAAGCGTTTCTACCTCTCCATGCTCCGCCCATTGATCGTAGATGATCATGCCACATCACACAGGTGAGTGAAAAAAATCAATTCCAGATCAAGGAGATTTCAAAAGAATGGAGTCACTGCTCAGAGTTATGAANCCCCCCCCCCCCAATGAACTGAGATGACTGAAATATTCCAATGGGATTAGGGTTAACTTATGCATCCTTTTCCTATTTTGTAACAGAAAGAGAGTGCTTACAACCGCATCATGGCATACTACAGAGCTGAAAAGAAGGACAATCCAGAGGACAATGATTTGCCCCAGGTAAGTAGGCGTCTTATTCTTGTCGCATGGCATTGCATTTAATCTGTTGACTAACTGGATTTTCAGACTTCCGTAGATTTAATACATGGACGACCCCAATTCCATCTGGAATGGTTTAATATTTCCCCAGATGGTCACTCTCCTGGAAGCCTGTACCATATCAGAGTCTCAAAAAATGGCGGATAAGGGGGGAAGGGGGGGGGTTAGCCACTGGTCTAGTGCGAGGTCCAATGAGCCCCACTTTCCACCTTGTTGCCCTACAACAAGCCCTTGAGATTTCATTAGAACCGCCATCTGGTCCCCTCCCACAGCCCCCTTGTACAGTTATTGGCCAAACGCCCGGTAAAAGCCGTCCAAGACACCTTCCTCACATCCCGCCCTCATGAGTTTTCCACAAATCCCGCCGTAAAAATTTATTCATCGCATTGTTTCTCTTAGAAAAATTCTCTAAATTTGAATTTCCCATCTCCATCTCTCTCTATTTAATTATTAATTTCAAATTCACTCTACCTGTCTCTCCCTCTCTCTTCATGTATATAACTACATATCTCTCTTCATCTCTTGCTCTCTCCTGCTCACTCGATCCCTCTAATTTTGTCCTTTCTCTCAATACCTCTGCAATGTGGTCGACCTGACCGCTGGGTGTAAAGAAGGTAAAAGGCTGTGGAACCCTAGCGCCAAAGTGATGTCCAAGGTCGTCAAATCAAAGCCAGTTGAGAAAGAATAAGCTATCAGAGAAATATGAATATCTCTGTCTTTCTCTCTCTCTCATATTCTCTTCATTTCCATGTCTCCTCTCTCTTTCTCGGTATATATTGAGCTCTTTCTTCATCTCTCTCTAACTTCCCTCTATATGAATCTATTTATTTGCTCCTCTCTTCCAATATTATTTGTCATTCTTTCACCCTGTCTTTTCATCTTTTCATTTCTTTATATTATGTTTCATGCCTCCAGTTTGCTTTCCTCTTCCCTCTTTTTGACTCTAATTTGCTTCTCTCTTCCTTTCCTATTTTTTTTGTCATCCTTTCACCCTCTCTTTTTGCCTTTTGATTTCTTTATTTTATGTTTCATGCCTCCATTTTGATTTCCTCTTTGTACAGTCTCTGTCTGCATTTCTCTATTTTTTTCTCTCTCTCTCTTTTTCTCTCTCTCTCCCTCTTTCTCTCTCAATCAATCTCTCTCTCTCTTTAAATGACAATTAAACAAACATTTCTTTCTCCATCACTCTATCTCTTGTCCCTCTATCTCTCTTTCACTACACAAGGTGGTAGGCCTGACCGCATCCCTGGGTGTAAAGAAGGCCAAAAAACAGACTAAAGCCGTGGAACACGTGCTCAAACTTTGCGCCAACCTCGACGCCGAAGAGATATCCAAGGTGGTCAAATGCAAAGCCAGTTTGGAGAAAAGCTACCATCGACCTAAGGAGGAGACGGTGAGAGTTGATGGGAGGAGCGACAACGACCCGTTCAAGACGACACTCGGCGTCGTCATGGACCGCATCGAGAAGGCAATCCAGCAGAGCATCGAGAAGGCAATCCAGCAGAGAATTGAGCAAGGCACTAATCAGGGCTCCTCCTCTTCGGCATTAGGTTAGCCCATTAATCCTTTCAGGACGATAGAACATATTTTGTGTTTTGGTTCAATGACTTTTGGTGTAGTGCTCTAAAAATATTCCAGATGTATGAGCAGAAGGAGAAAAAAATTCTACACTAAATCTGACCATTTTTTATTCTTTCACCATTTGTTGCTGGGTGCAGAGAATTATTTTAATGAAAATAATCACTAAAATGGTAATAAATCCTGAAATTGGCAATGCAGACATAATTTGAAAATCACTATTTTCCACGCAAACTGGCAACTTTTAACTGTCTAACACACTTTTTGATGAAGAAGATTCAATATGGTAACATAGCATTTAAATGAGACGTTCTGAAAAGAGAATTTGAAATTTTAGTGTTGCCTATTTAAGAAAGAAATAGTGATCAATTTGGCTCTCAGATAATTCCTGTCCTGTATGCTTTAAAGACTTGGTCTGGGCCAGGAAAATTTTGCGTTGATTGAATGCAGAAAAATCAGACGAACAGATAAAAGAGTTTGAAGGAAATCGCACAACAAATAAGAAAGTTATGATTATTTCAATTATATAACCCAATAGTTGTAATCAGTCAAATTGGCAACGTTGGGTCACGTGATTATGATGTATATCATGCACTTCTCTGCAAGCAGTTTATTATTCTTATTGTTTTAAAACCCTCATTTTTCAACCAGGTAACGCAAAAAAGTTTTTTTTCGTCAGTATATACATGGGTACAGATACATTTATTGAATCAACGTTTTGAATATTTAAAAAAAATAAGTGTGACGGATTAAAACTGATTTTTAAAAACAATAAGTTATGATAAGCTTACGGACAGGAAGTGCATGATCAATGTATTATGTCGTACTGCGTACAGTAATTGATGAATTATCACTGTTAAGTCATATCATTGAAATATCCATAACTTTCTTATTTCTTGTCGGATTTACTTTAATCTTTTTTTTATCTGTTCGTCTGATTTTTCTGCTTGTAATCAAAGCAAGCCTTTTAAAACGTCCTCATACCTATGCTTAGCTGCCAACTGTTACCATTTTTTAGTAACTGTTACTAATTTTGGGCGTAAATTCGTAAAATTCACAAGAGATTACTAATTTTCACAACATACATTTCAATGTACATAAATGATATGTGAAGATTACTAATTTGTGGGAGGAGTATTACTGATTTCCACTGTCTCATGTTGGCAAAATGAGGCAGACGAATTGGAAAAATACCAAAGCGAATATGTGCAATGCAAAATGTACAAACTCGTCTTCGCGCAGCGTGTGTAAACTTTCGTATTTTTTTCAATTTGTCAGCATTCGTCCACCTTAATTTGCATATGTGTGAGAGGGCTTTGAGGACAAGAATGCTATCACAGCAAATTCAATCTTTTTTTTCTTAAATTGGTGGAGCTATAGTACTTTAGAATATTTCTACAATATTTCATCAATTGTTGTTATACCAAGTTGGCCCTAAATTTGTGAAAGTGTGTTTACATGTTAAAATATGCCAATTTATGTGTGGAACTGGTGATTTGTAGCTGTTGCCAATGAAAGGATTGATGACAAATTTAACAATAAATTTTCTTTCACAAAGTTTCTTCTGAATACCGTAATTGTTTGAGAGAATAAATAATCTGAATTTTATGAAATGTTCGTACATACATCCCATGATTATGAGGAAAATGGAAATACCAACAAAGTCTTGTTTTAGTATATTTTTTTGTTTCAGAGGGTAGGATTAAGAGGAGTTTGAAATATACGTCGTCACATCAAGGTACACAGTAGTAAAAAGGGGGAGGGGCATGTTAGTTCATGCATTACTGCCCCAAATGATATATAATTAAGAAAAAAGTGAAGGAAGTGGGGACATTAAGTTATGATTTTATGACATTATGAAGTTTTTTAATTTGATTTGTGTTATGATTATGAGGGAAATAGAAATACCAAGAAAGTCTTGTCTTTGTTTTTTTCTTTCAGAGGATAGGATTAAGAGGAGTTTGAAGGATTTGTCGTCACATCGCGGCACACAGCAGTATGAAGGGGAGGTCACTGAATTGCTAGAATACATACCCATTAAAGTGGAAAATCGTGGAAATACCAACAAAGTCTTGTTTCATTTAATTTTTCCTTTGTTTCAGAGGGTAGGATTAAGAGAAGTTTGAAGGATTTATCGTCACATTAAGGTACACAGTAGTAAAAAGGGGGAGGGGCATGTTCGTTCATGTATAACTACCCCAGATGATATATAATTAAGAAAAAAGTGAAGGAAGTGGGGACATTAAGTTATGATTTTATGACATTATGAAGTTTTTCAATTTTATTTGTCTCATGATTATGAGGGAAATGGAAATACCAACAAAGTCTTGTCTTTGTTTTTTTTTCTTTCAGAGGATAGGATTAAGAGAAGTTTGAAGGATTTATCGTCACATCGAGGCACGCAGCAGTATGAAGGGGAGGTCACTGAATTGCTAGAATACATACCCACCAAAGTGGAAAATAGTGAGGTTGCCATGGTTCTACAGGACTTTGCAAAGTTTCTTAAGGTAAATAATTTAAAGGTAGACTCAGACTTTTCAAAGTATATGAAAAAAAAAAGAATTCTAAGAATTTTTTTTAATGTGCAACAGCCAATTACCATCAAATATTTCACTGGACTTGCCGGAAACTGCAAGGTTGTCATGTTTTGAAGCTTTATACCACTGGGCCTAAATTTGTGTATATACTTTATTTACACACATACACACAGTATATAATGTTTACCGTTGTTATACCTTCCGTGTGCCCGGAAAGGGGCCATGGGCCTGGTTATAGATGTAAACTAGCACTTGTTTCTAATAAATGCTCGATGAAATCATTTACCACAGTTTACCCATATCATCTCTTTTTGAAGATGTACTACAAGTCACTTATGACTTTTTTAATGTATATGTCAACTGTGTGCAATAGCCAAATACCTTCAACTATTTCACTGGACTTGTCAGGGATGCAAGGTTGTCATATTTTGAAGTTTTTTGCCACTGGTCCTAGATTTCTTCTTGGTTATGTACTTTATTTACACACATACTCACAGTATATAATGTATACTATTGCTGTACCTGCCATGAGCCCGGAAAGGGGCTATGGGCCTAGTTAGGAATGTAAACTGGCACTTGTTTCTAATAATTCCAGCAAAATTATTAATTAATAACTTCCCCTCTTGTCAATGTACATATTATTATTATTACTATTGTGTTTTTTTTCTTCAATTTTCAATGCTAAAAGTATTCAATTTAAGTAGCCTATAGGGATGCTGTTTGTACATTTGTATATTTGTAAATACTGTTATATTTGTTATTGTTTGCAAACAGGGCCTCATGGAAGACCACCAAATCCGTGAAATGAGCCACCCTGTATAAATATCAGAAATAAATAGAGAGATAAATAAATAAATAAATGTTTGATGAACTCCTTTTCCACAGTTTAACCATTTCTCTTTTTGAAGATGTTCAACGAGTCGCTGTACATCAATCGTGATGCTAGGACGGCAGATGCGCTGAATTTCATCGACTCCTACATAAAGGGACTACGAGACCTTAGACAAGACACGCAGGATTCGGTCAAGCATCTAATTGACCTTTTCGAAAGTAAGATCTTGAATACTTTTAAAAACGATTCCAAGGGTGTTCGTCAGCTAGCAACCATCTTTAAACCCCAAGTAAAGTTTTGGTAAAAGCAAATATTTTTATAGCCAAATTTTGTCTCCAAATCTATGTAAAATGATATAGTATCATGAACATGTTGCACAAACGATTGTGCTAAAAATAAACAAGTTTTGGAAAAGTTATAACCGGAAATGTGCAAAATATTTTAGTGTCGGGTCCCCTGACACTAATTCAATATTTTCTTTCTTGCAATATGACAACTTCTTATGCACAAAATTGGATAACAATTTCAGAATTTAATCTTTGTGTATTTTTTTTTTATCATGCTTTTGTCAAATCTCGGAAATAACTTTGGTATATGCCCGATAACAAGCAAAATATTGTTATAACCAAGAGAGGGCGCTGAATAAGATTTAATGGTCAAATTCAAATTTTCATGAGAATCAGCTTGTAAAAAATCTGTTATGGTCTCAATATGTGTATAAGATTTATATGTCATGAAAAACATCCCACGAACTCGCATATCTTAATCTTTACAAAAACTGTACTTGGGCTTTAACCGTGGTCGTGTTTCATAAAGCTGTTGGTAGAGGTCTGAACGACTCTATGAACGACTGGTGATCCTTTCCCAGGTGCGGTACAGCAACATTATCCAGTTCTGAGTGCAGGAAAGAGCCACCAGTTGTTCATGGATTTATGTATACGTCTATGAACTGCTTTGTGAAACACCGCCCAGTCTTCTTTTTTTTTTCATAGCACAGATGAAAACCGAATTTTTATGTGGCATGTTATTTTTTTTTTACTAGAATGATGAATTGAATCTTGATTCTTGAAAAGAGATGAAATTCTGAAATGGCTATAACTTTTAATAGATTTTTTTTGGTTTTGGGATATCTGAAAAAACAGTCTACTTAAAGGGGAATTACACCCAGACAATAATGTATAGTCAGTAAAAGAAGAAAAATCAACAAACTGAAAATTTGAGCAAAATCGCTATAATCCGTTCAAAAGTTATGAATTTTCAAAATTATCATTTCCACCTGTGCTGGGCATCCTTGAATTGGCAACGTATAGCCAATTTGCATAATCTATGATGTCATACATGGAGAACTCCTCATTCCCTTCATATATAAATTTATTGAAAATGGATCAATATCACATTTCAAATGAGGAATCACCACCGTTTTTCTGGAATGCTTGCAGAATTGATGTGGCATATTATATTTAACCGAAAAAAACTAAATTCTGTCTACTTTTCTGGGAAAAGAGGAAAATGTGAAATTTTGTGTACAAAGCGAATGGAGAGTTCTCCATGTTGGCAGCCATTTTGTGCCTGTATGTTTACCAATTTAAGGAGCCCATGAGGGGGGTAAATCAAATCAGTTTGTTCGTCTTATTTTTCTTCATTTAATGATAGCAATTTAATGTCTGAGTGTAGTTCCCCTTTAAGATACACAAACAATAATGCATGGTATGATTAATTGTCTCACCTTTTGTTGTTTTTGCAGAAAAAAGACCAGAGATTGAAGAAATTTGTAAGGGCCCAAACAACCAGAACCCGGTTCTTAAGCGTCTAGAACAGATCCTGGTCCAGGAGTATACAGAGAAACCAGGAACCTTGGCTATCCTCTTCACGAAAACCAGGGACTCCACTCGAGCGTTGCAGGCCTGGGTCCAAGAGACCAAGTCTTTGGAGTTCCTGAATCCTGGAGCACTTATTGGAACAGGTGGAAGCACAGGTAGGCTGTGATGATGATGATGATGATGATGATGATTATGATGATGATGATGATATTGGTGGTGATAATTGGGGATAGTGGTGATGATGATGGTGATAGTGATGTGGATGATGGGGATGATAATGATGGTGATGATGATGATGATGATGATGGGGATGATGGTGATGATAATGATGGTGATGATGATGACGATGATGATTATGGTGGGGGTGATGATGATTATGATGATTGTAATAATGATGATGATGATGATGGTGATGATGATGATGATGGGGACGGTCGTGATGATAATGATTGTGATGATGATGATATGATAATGAGGATGACAATGATGATGATGATGGTGATTAAGATGATGCTGATGGTGATGAAGATGGTGACAATGTTTAAGACGATAGTGATAACGATGATGGAGGTGATGATGATGACGATGATGACAAGGATGATGACAATGATGATAATCTTTTCAGGTATGACTCAGACACAGCAGGATCAGTTGCTTGCCATGTTTAGGGAGAAGAGGCACAATCTTGTCATCTCAACCTCGGTAGCCGAGGAGGGTCTCGACATTCAGATGTGCAACCTTGTCGTCCGATACAACTACGTCACAGACGATATCGGCAGGGTCCAAGCGCGAGGTATTGTTTGCCATGTACTGTTTAGTATATAGTCGTCCGATTCCTCTCTTATGCTTTTCTGTGTTATTTTCCACCCTGACTTCTATTTTCTTTTTATGCGCGCCTTGAGCGCTAAGTCTCAGTGGCATTGGCGCCTTATAAGTCATATTTATTATTATTATTATTATTATTATTATTATTATTATTATATTCCGTCACACTGATACATATTGGTACAGTCAAACCTCGTTATGATGAGGTCCTTGGGACCATAGAAATTATCTCTTTATATCGAAACCTTGTTATATCAAGGCTAAAATACAATAAGATTGAAAGAGATGGGACCAGGAAAACTACTTTGTTATAACGAGATCTCGTTATATCAGTGCTCTTTATAACGAGGTTGGACTGTATTTCCATGGAGTTAGGTCAACTTTTCATGCAAAGTCCATGTAACGTAGTAACGTAGCCGTGTCCCCCGACACTAATTCGATATTTTCTTTCTTGATGAAGGACAACTTCTTATGCACAGAATTGGATGAAAATTTCAGAATTTTATTGTTGTGTACCGGTTTACTTTTTTATCATACTGTTGTCAAATCTCGGAAATAACTCTGTATATGCCTCGTATCAAGCAAAATATTGTTATAAGAGTCAACCCCCAAATAATATTTCTTTAACAAAAAAGTTTGAAAACAAATTGGAGAACTAATAAGAAAGCTATGGGTGTTTAAATTTCTAGACAAATGGGCCACTGATGATGTCACAGGTGCACTTACTATATATATTATATCAATCATATCATATCAATGTTATGGAATTTTATTTTTCTCTCCAAAAATATGATTTCCCCCAAACTATAATTATAAGATATAGTGATTATAGATATAGCTCCCATATTTTCATATTTACATTCATACAAAGTTTGTATCTTTCTGTAGAACTGATGAAATTTGCAAATACATATAAAGAAAATACTGGTTAGTAGTGCACCTATGATGTCATCAAATTGGCAACAAGGCTCAGAATTTTTTACTGATTTGCTCATTTTTCTAAGTCTTTAAAAATCCATAACTTTTTATTACTTGTGTGACTTTCTTCAAACTTTTTTTGTTTCGTGTACCAATTTTTTGTTCAATAAAAAATATCATTTTGGGGTAGACTCTTCTGTTAAAGCCATAGACCAGTTTTGGGAGGAGGGCGCTTCAGATATTTAACTAGTTTGCGAGCTGCAGTGAAATTATTACCATAATGCAGTTTTTTAATAGTAAATTAGAGCATGTTCATAGTTTGTTTGAATGAAATCGACCTAGAAATGGCTTAATTATCGCAAAATAAATAATCATGCTGCGGTCGTTCTCCCTTACACAACATGCTTCACGTACAAAATGAACGCAAACTCACGCACCGCAGACAATACCACCGATCGCACCGCCCATTTCAGGCCGACGCTCCCCCGTGCAAAAGCACTTAGCACACCGTAAAAATAATGACTGATTGGCATGTTCAACGTAAAATACACAGAATACGAGCAAAAATGTAATCCTAATATCCTACACAGATATATTTAGGCATGTAAAGCAACTTGTGAATACATCAGCTCGTTTAACATCACTTTCTGCATCCCGGTCATTACGAATCTCTACCTTTAATAGAACTCACCAACAATCTCTCTTCAAGAAACCTTTGTTGTATGTCTGTATTGAACAGGAAGAAGCAGAGCTGAGGGAGGCAAATTCTACTTGGTTTTTAACCAGAAAATCAAGAAGCTTGAAGAAAGAGAGAGGATGAATAAAAGTCGGGAGAGAATGATGGAGGAGGCTACAGAGTCTGTACGTCAGAAGATAAAGAAGGAGAGGCAGGAATACAAGCAAGTTGTAAGTATTTGTTTGGTCTTGACGGGCAGAGGATTGAGGGAGGGATGGAGGGAGGGAGGGAGAGGGAGAGAGAGAGAGAGAGAGAGAGAGAGAGAGGAAGA
>BQKZ01001153.1:117759-133618 GCA_036244855.1 Temnopleurus reevesii | reverse complement strand
TGAAGTCAAAAAGAGCTTGAGCGTTCGATCCTAGCAGAATCTTAATCCTAACAGAATCTTAATCATAAGAAATTTGAGTGAAATTTATGTTCACATGTTATGTGAACTCGGTGAACTATATTATCCATGTATATCATACCTACCATTTCAGCGCAATGTGCTCCAAATAACATATATGACGGTTCCTGCTACGATTTCTCTACTACCACGTCTGATTTCACCACGTCCAAATCGTACTGTGAAGGTCAAGGGATGCACCTAGTTTTTGTTCAATCTGCGGCAGAGGAGTCTTTCTTGAAAATGCACACTGATCGGGTCTACAACGATTATTGGATGGGATTGGACAGCATCACGTGGCTTGACGAGTCCAGTCTGGTGTACAACAATTTCGGCGGCTCGTCCTCTGCTTTTAATGGTGATGGGCGCTGTTTTCGCATTTATCATGATGATTTCAGATGGTATGATAGATCTTGTGAAGCATCTTTGAGATACGTCTGCCAAAAGCCTTTAGGCCTAAGTGAGTATTAACTGATAATTTCATAAGAGATTTGAGTAATGTATCACAGGAGAGATAGATAGATAGATAGAGAGATATAGAGGGATATGCCTATACTACACTGTTGATCACAAATGAGGAAGATGTCAGGCACAGTGTAATTATTTCAACACGATTTGAATATGGCATTCATTTTTATGACACACCATAACAACTTTACTCTTTCATCCTGCCTTTTAAATACGTTTGGCAGTAGTATTTTACACATTTATAAATGGCAGCGATGGATTTCATGAACACAGAATAACAATGACACCAATAGGCCTAATTTAGGAAATCAAAGAGTCATGAGATATTTTTTTCTTCAATTTTTGTTTGATTTCTTTGACAAATTTTCATCCAACATTAGTCATTATACTCAGTATCTAGTATCCGGTGTATGGCCACTCATGGCATGAAGCAGCGCATGCAGACATCGTGGCATGCTGTCCACTAGCTTGTTAATGACGTCAGCAGGCACAATGTCCCATTCTCCCCTAAGAGCATCTGCCAACTCCAGCAAATTTTGAAATATGACCTTTCTGTCGCTGTTGGTTCGGCCCGGGGCATCCCATGCATACTCCTGTAGGTTCATATCCGGCGAACAAGCTGGCAACGACAACTTTGCGATGCCCTCTGCCTCTAGGAATAACCTTACTGAAGCGGCCCTGTACGGTCTAGCGTTGTCACCTCGCAGTTGGAAATCGTGCCAATACACCAGTCTTGCATATGAAAGACAGTAGAACTCTAAGACATCCTTGTAGGTGGCGGCGTTGACATGTCTGTCCGGAACCACCAGTGGCCTTTTCCCTTCGTAATTGATGCCGGCCCACATCGTCACTGAAACGCCTCCTTCTTGAGACGTCTCTCAGATACATACATCGCAAAGTTTTTCCCAAGCTGATCGACAAACTCGTTTTTGTCATCGTTTAGGTCAAGGATGGGCCCGATCTTGTCCGTGAAGACCACATGTTGCCAATTTCCTGGATAAAGCCTTAATTCAGTGCTCTCTCCCCCCAAAAAAAACAAACAATAGCTACTATGTGGCAAACAAACAGGCGTAGACGTTTGGTCAACTGTTGTGTTCATATGTTGGTGCAATATGCGATTAACGATTGACCGGGAAACGTTGAGCCCATTATATCTCCTCCACAAACGAAGAAGACGGGTGATTTCTGGTTTGCAGCTGAAATTCAACAGATGGCTATCAATCTAGGACGTCCTGGAGATTTCCGAGGCCATACCTCACATCGACGCTTCAGGATCTTAGAAACTGCACTACGTGGTATCCCTAGGACTTCTGCATTTTGTATAAAACACCAACATTGCATAAACCTCTAATCATGAGTCTTTTGATTCAACGCTTCAAGGCAGGATGATTGTTTCACAGATATTTGGTGCCTTCAAGCCAGCCAAACAAATGAAAACAGTTATTAGCTCTTTTAGCAGGCCATCACCCCCCCCCCCCCCCCCCTCATCATGGTGCGTGCATTGGGTGAGGCAAAGCAAAGTGACAAGAAAATGTGAAAAATTGGCGATTTGGGTACTCAGGGAATGCAGGATGAATCCACAATGTGAACTACTATAACGGAGGTTTGATCTCAGGAGCGGGTAGTAATTACTTTCACAAAATAGAATTCTGATTATAAACCAGAAAACATATGAAAAGGGTACTTAATGGATTATCTATTCCTTCTTTTTTATTTCAGACATTGCATGTGGAGCAGGCTATGAACAATATTTAAGTACCTGTTATTACATCAGCACCGATTCCGCAGATTTCGCCACCTCAGTTATCGAGTGCAATGGACGAGGGGCGCATCTGGTTTATATAGATTCATTGGGTGAGCAGAACTTCATCCAAATCCATCTCGTTAGCGGAGAAGATTACTGGATAGGCCTTTCAAGTATCACCTGGTTAGATGGCTCTGATCTGAATGTACCTTTACCTGCTCATTACAACAACTTCCCAGATCCCGGGACAGCTTTCAATCAAGAGGGGGACTGTTTCTGCCTCAATTTCTCATCTCTTCATACATGGCAAGACAACGACTGCTCATCGGAGTTTCATTTCATTTGTGAAAGGGATGAGGATGAGAGTAAGTACAATGAAATAAATAAGGGTTTTCGATTTCAGTCAACTCTGAAAAGGGGCATGTTGACCGGAATTAGTATGTCATAGTTTTGCGCGTCTATTTCGTGCGCAACTAACTCCACTGTTGTGATGTAACAATAAGCAAACGCACATAACTATGGCGTACTACTTCCGGTCGACGTTCCCTTCGTCACAGTTGACTAAAGTCGAAAACTGTATAATATTCAATTCTCCCCAACGATAATAGCCGATGTCAAACGATATCTCATGATACCGTTGATATCGATCTACTGAGTTTTGGGAACGTGACTTCCGGTTTGTTGAGCTAACACACGTGCTACGTACGTATATCATTTCGGGATATTCCGATTTTTCTTTCTTAAGCATCTGCGGGTAAATTCTTGATGCATTAAATCGATATTGATTAAATTGATGTCAGGAAGTCTTTAAAATAGAGTGTAAAACAAATCTTTTTTTTTTCGATCTAAAACCCGGTAAAAATTGAAGGAACATGCACGAATGTCCATTACTAGAAATTTACGATAAAAGTGTAAAGCGCCATTTGTGGCTCTTAATTTCTTTTATAGTAAGTGTCAACAAGCTTTTGAACTACTTATGTACCAGGCAGTAGTCTGCAAAAAAAAGTCTTGGAGATGTTTTATATACATCAGGTATAACAGCGGACTGAAAACTGTGCCTTGAGGAACTCCAGAAAGTATTTCAATCAAAATTCAAAACGCCGCCCTCACATGTCACTCTCTGAATACGGTTGTTAAGAAGTTGTTAAGCCAATGATGAAGATGGATATTTTTTTTTTATTTTACCCAGCAGATGGTCATGTATAGCTCCGTTGAACGATTTGCGAAAGTCTAAGAATGCCCCTGAATTCCCACTATCTAGAATGATCGCCGCTTAACTCAATTGACTACTGAACCAGCTAGTGCCTACAATATTTCAGATTGCAGAACTTAGTTGTTGATTGGTTGACCTATTACTATTTTAGATACAATTGATCGCAAATTAACTGCAGATCGAGTTGCAAATTGTAGCGCGCATTTTCATGCGGACATAGTATGCGTTTTTCGCGCATGACGCAATGCTTTGTTTGGCGCGTTCCGGTAAACTGCAACTTGCGATCACTTGCAACTTACGAACAACACCTCCCTAGAGTATAAATACATATGCCCCCATGTACACTCGGCGCAAAAGAAGGTCGCTTAATTGAACAAAACAAATCTTATAGACGATATCAGAGATGCTCGAACAGGGTATCAAGTACACGTTTTCAAGAATCAAAACACATTTGAGTAAGACTTTAATAACGTGTCATTACTGTCATGCCTACCATTTTCAGCGCCATGTTCTTCAGGCAACATATATGACGGTTCCTGCTACTATTTCTCTCCTAACATGTCCGATTTTGCTGCGTCGGAGTCATTCTGTGAAGCGCAGGGAATGCACCTTGTCTTTGTTAAAACTGCGGCAGAGGAGACCTACTTGAAAATGCACACTGATCGGGTCCATAGCGACTATTGGATGGGATTGGACAGCATCACGTGGCTTGACGAGTCCAGTCTGGTGTACAACAATTTTGGCAATTCATCCGATGCTTTCAGCGAAAATGGACGGTGTTTCCGAATATATGAAGATCGCAGATGGTGGGATAGAGATTGTGGAGAGTCTTTTAGATACGTCTGCGAAAAATCCTTAGGTGAGTATAAACAAATGTTGAGGCTTACTCTATGAAGCCAACCACACACTTAAAAGACTTGGTCTGGGCCAGGAAAATCATGTGTTGATTGAAAGCAGAAAAATCAGACGAACAGATAAAAATATTTGAAGGAAATCTCACAACAAACATGACAAATAAGAAAGTTATGAGTATTTCAATTATATAACCCAATAGTTGTAATCAGTAAAATTGGCAACGTTGGGTCATGTGCTTATGACGTATATCATGCATTTCTCTGCAAGTAGTTTATTGTTGTTATTGTTTTGAAACCCTCATTTTTACAACCAGGTTTTGTCGATACATGGGTACAGACACATTTATTGATTAACGTTTTGAATATTAAAAAAAATAAGTCTGACGGATTAAATTGGATTTAAAAAATACAGTAAGTTATACTAAGCTTTCGGACAGGACGTGCATGATGCACGTCATATAAGCACGTGACAAAAAGTCACGTTTTACGTCCTACTGCGTACAGTAATTTATGAATCACCACTGTTCAGTCATATCATTGAATTATTCATAACTTTCTTATTTCTTGTCGTATTTACTTCAATCCTTTTTTTTTATCTGTTCGTCTGATATTTCTGCTTTTAATTAAAGCAAGCGTTTCCTATCCCCGACCAAGTCTTTAATGATCCGGGATGTGTTTCTTAAAGTTTTGCGTATATCTACGTACGACTGTATACGAACGACTAGTGATCCTTTCTTCGGTACGATTCAGCGCCAGGAGTTATCGTTGAGTGCGAGAAGGGATCGCCAGTCGATCGTATGGTCAAGCGTAGACTAGATCGACACACAGCTTTTGAAACACAGCCCAGGTTGGGAAATAAACCGTTAAAATACGATATAAACTATTTCTGTTTAATTAAGTCGAACGCCAATTCAATGCTCCTTTGTAATGCGATTCAAATCGGAACTGGCTTGTGATTGTTGTGTCCGCACAGTTCCATACACGGCGTACGGCTCTATTGTCCACGGCCCACTTTATTTTGCGGAAATAGTTTACATCGTGTTCAAAGTAAATGTTCATTTTGGATTTAATTTAACGACAACAGAAATGACAACGAGCCCTTCACAACCGACAACCACCCCGAGTTCAGTGAGCACCCTAGGAACTACAGCCATTTCTTCGACTGAGGCTATGACTGAGGCTACAACTAGCACATCTTGCCCTATGCGTCAATGTAAGTTCACCCTTCCCAGTAACCATAATTTAAAGTCAGTCCGTCATGATCGAGATGACTTCCGGTTGTGAGCGCGCACGGACGGCGTGTTGCGTATTGGCAACAACATATGAAAATTTCCTTGCTTACGCACCTTGCCAAGCTCAGAAACTCGGAATACTTCGTAGGACTTTTCGATCCTTGTTGTCGTTGCGTGTAACTTTGATTCCTCCCCTCTTTGGCTTCGGAACGCATACGTTTGCGACTGCCGAGCTGTGAACTAGCGAAATAAATCTTGCTCACTCGCTATTCAAGGTAAAAGAATATGTGGTTTTCTGTTCGGCAATCTTCGCAAACAAAATGGCTGCGGACAGTTTGGCTCGCAACCGGAAGTCATGTCAATCACGACGGACTGACTTTAAAGGAATTCTCCCTATCGCATATAGCCGATATCACCTTGTGATATCGATGTCACGTACTTTGGCTTTGGCACGCTCTCTTCCGGGATCCATGATCTTGATTTCACTGTATACTATCTACGAAATTTCAATCCATGTGTATTTAGCGTAATTTCTTCGTTTGGTGTCGGAAGACCAGCATTGGGCCGCTTCGACAAAAGAAACCCATATAACAAATAAATGCAGATATGAAAGAAAAATATATAAAATAATGCTTTAATTCGCAAAAATCGATGAAAAAAATGTGACACTGTAGGCCGCTGACGAAGTTTACCCTAGAAAGCCTACAGACTTTTGAAAACGCGCGAATGTTACCGGAAGTACCTGTGCCAAGAATCTGGGCCAAAATGATTAGTGCGCTGCAGTCGTTTAGATTCGGTGAGCTATATGCGATAGGGAGAATTATAAGGTCCTCTATCATGGGCAAGTCAGACAAGGCTAACTATTTCAGAACTTGGATAACGTCATCAGTCATCAACGTCATCAGTATACACTGATGCTAATTAGGTTTTGATAGCTCAATATATAAATTATCCGAAATAAATCAATGTTTCTATAAAGTCTGTATAATTAGTTATAAAGCTCTAACTTGGTAAAGTTTATGTTTATGTATATTGTTTGTTGAATTAACATTATACGGGGAGGGGTGGGGACGACCGTCCTTTCCGCCTATTCCGTGCAATGCATAGTATAATCATGATGATTAAAATAATTTATTATTATTTATTTAAAGTTGTCGATCAATGCTTATAAACTCTATTATAGATTAACAACTATTCCACCATTTTCTTTACTGTAATGTCCATGTTTCTTTTAACACAGCATGGTCAGGACGCATGCGCTCGCTGTCCTTTGAACTTCTGGCCTCCGATTCTGCGCTTGCAGAAGAACACGTGACGTCATCATTCATTGTGTCGTCCGCCGTCCGATGCGCCAAGAAATGCCTGGAGAACGATTCCTGCTTCTCATTCACCTTCATCGCACACGAGAGGGCGTGCTTGATCTGTGATTCATGCGGAGGTTTACCCGGATTGAATTATGTTGATCATTCGAGAGCCAAGACATACTCATTGATTTAACATCATAAAGAAGACTTTGAAATGAGTGTTTACTGGGAAAAATTAACTCAATATTTCATGAATATTTAGAAGATTCCCCACAACTACTATCACACCTGTAATCATAGTGGATGTAATGATTATTATTGATTTTGATTTTGTATCACTTTCATTGACATAAAGGAATAAGTTATAAAGAACATTGAGTAGTACATCTAACATGACAAAAATATATAGAAATGCAGAAAAATAAAATCTGTCCAGGGCAAAGCGTATTACTGCAAAGGCAGGACAATAAAACAAGATACATATAAAAGCAATGATATAAACCGAAATATTGTTTATTTAAACTATAATTCATGTTTATCTACTACTAGTAATTGTTTATGCACACAAAAATTGTAGATACATTTAGGATAAGTGTGTGTGTCATCTAGGCATAGTACATTTTATATTGTCGTTTACATCACTTGCTTGTCATGATTATTATTGATGTTATCATTGTTATCACCATTATAATTATTATTGTTATTATTGTTATTATTATTATTATTATCTGTATTATTATTATTATTATTATTATCATTATTATTATTATTAATATTATTATCATTAATGTTATTATTTAGTAGTAATGTTATCATTGACATCATTATTGTTATTGTTATTATTATCATTCCTATTATAATTGTGATTGATATTAATATAAATGATAATACATGTTAGTTACATGTAATTGAATATATTTAACATTAAGATATGTATAAATTATATATCTACGGAAAAGCATTGATTATGTCAATGAAGTTTGATCAATAAATCNAAAGACACGCATCATTGACTGCCTTCACTATTGCCGGGATGGCTGCTTCGATGGCCGCTTTAACAGCCTTCGACACTGTATTGGCCAGCTCACCACTCTCTTTAGTGTTGATATCTTGGAGATGGTTCCCAACATCAAAATTGATGAAGAGCCCCTTCTCTTTCTTGTGCTCAGTCTCTGGAGCCGCCATGCCCTGAGCAGCTAATACTTTGTTATTTATATCTGTGCTATCAGTAAATGGGCGTCTGGGGGTCGGATGTCCTTGGGAGAGTTTTGCGGTTTGGGGAAGGAATTTCCCTTCATTCCTCTTCTTGGAATGCTTTGAAGGCATGGTATCGGTATAGCAAGATGATGGCAACACAAAATCTTCCACAGGTGGGACCAGAGAGGCAATCTCTGTACTAGAGAGTCAAAAATTCAACTGAGTTAAACACAAATTTTAGACAAAAGTCCAATCCTTTGTTCATTTTGGCAAATTCCTTTTTTTCCTTCTGCTCCCAGTGAATATTACAGTCTGTCAGTCCTAATTATAATCTTTGATTTTGATTTTACTCGGCACAATTTCATTTTTTGTTCACTTTTTCAATAAATGTGTGTAGAGACAAAGGCCGAGTAGTACATCAAACATGACAAAAATATACAGAAATACAGGAAGATAAAATCTGTCCAGGGCAAAGCGTATTACTGCAAAGGCAGGACAATAAAACAAGATACATATAAAAGCAATGATATAAACCGAAATTTTGTTTATTTAAACTATAATTCATGTTCATCTACTACTAGTAATTGTTTATGCAAACAAAAATTGTAGGTACATTTATAGGATAAGTGTGTGTGTGTCATCTAGGCATAGTACATTTTATATTGTCGTTTACATTACTTGCTTGTCATGATTATTATTGACATGATTGATGTTATCATGGTTGTCACCATTATAATTATTATTGTTGTTATTGTTATTGTTATTATTATTATTATTATTATTATTATTATTATTATTATCTGTAGTATTATTATTATATTATTAATATTATTATCATTAATTTCATTATTAAGTAGTAATGATATCATTGACATCATTATTGTTATTGTTATTATTATCATTCCTATTATAATTGTGATTGATATTGATATCAATGATAATACATATTAGTTACATGTAATTGAATATATTTAATATTAAGATATGTATAAATTATATATCTACGGAAAATTATTGATTATGTCAATGAAGTTTGATCAATAAATCCAAAGTTAAATTGAACAAAAGTTATCGATCTATATCAAAGTGAAAAATAATAAGATACATGTATAAAATTATAGACAATCGTATTTAGAATTAACATATATAATAATGGTTAAACATCTTTTTGCTCAGGCGATGTATCTATTCTAACTCTTGAAATAGGCGAGTGAAGCCCCTGGTCAAATCACCCATAACTTAACACGCTCCATGCTTCATGTATTATACGGTTGCAACTTGCTACTTATAAAATGTTCTCCATTTACAAAATACTTGACCCTTCGGTGGAACCCCCTTCCCTTCCGAACTATTTGATTTTCTCCCGTCCCAAGGGCACATCCGCCCTCTCTCTACAAAATCTACATATTCCCTCTTTCCAATTGCTTTAAAATTTGTGCTGTCTTTTCCTGAACCGCTCTCCATCGCTCTTCGAGGACTACACACTGTGTTTATTTTCCTTCAACAAGCAAGAAATTCATCCACATCGTGTTACAATTAACCTTGAAGTTGAGTTGATGGGTTCCTGGCAGGAATATGTATTCTATTCCTTTAAATGGAAACCAACCCCTGGAATTATCGTTCTTTCTCTTTTTGTATTAATAAATAATTTAATTAACTTTTTTTTTTTTTTTTATATTTTTCTTTCTTTTCTTTTTTTATTTATTTTTTTTTTTATTTATATATTTTTTTCGTTCTTTTTCTTTCTTTTTTTTTTTTTCTTTCGTTTGTTTTTTTTGATTTTTTTTTTTTTTTTTTGTCTTTTTTTTTTTCATTCTTTTTTTTTATTTTTTTTTTTTTTTTTTTTTCTTTTTTTTAATTAAAATAATATTTAATATTTTTTTTTTTTGTTTTTTTTTTTTTTTTTTTTTTTTTTTTTTTTTGATAATAATCATGTGGCAACCTTACTCTCAATTTTATATTAATCCATTTCTTTTAAATTTTATGTACAGAGTGAATTAGGATTTGTCTGACATGACGTAACAGATTCAGTCGGTGTTGCCAGTCGCACGGATCCCCATGATCCCCGGCAGTGATCGTCAAATATATGTGCCTTTGAATAACTTTTGAACGGGTCACTGTCGTCCGATTTTGCTCAAATTTTCACAGCTTGTTCATCTGATCTTTCTTCATTCAATGAGAGCATGGTAATTCCAGGTGTTGGTTCCCCTTTAAATGCCTTGGTGCCGCAATTGAGACGGCTATGTCCAGGGTAATGATATTGAAAAAAGAAACGCCCGAGCACAGTGGATACGTGCGTTTCATGCATTACTATTGATAGTATTGTCTCTACTTTCTATTTTCATGCCAATTATTTTGTTCATTTTATTAATTTCCTTGCCCGTTCCCCGGTCTATCCTAATTTCTCCTATTTTTCCCTTTGGAATCTGTCTCTCTAGAACAAAACAACAAAACACTCTTGTCCTATTCGACACACACATCTTCACTCTCCCACATGCACACACATGCACCTACACACTAAAACCATCCCTATCGCTATTTCTCTTGCTCCTCTCACACCACCTTTTCTGTTATCTTTCCTTGTTCTACTTACAAGTACACTTAAACATACACACATACACACACACATACACCTACACACACAGAAACGCATTAATTCTCTCTTCCCCTCCCTGTCTCTCATGTGATTTTCTCCCTCCTCCGTCTGTCACACCATTTCTCACTTTCTACCCATTCCCACTCTTCTTCTTTAATATGCCACTTCACACAAATACACACAAACACACACACACACACACATACGTAAACAAACATACAAGCAAACTATCTCTCTCTCCCTCCCCCTCTGACTTGACATCTCTTCCCCTCCTTCTCTTTCACCACTCATATCTTCCCATTCTCTATCTCACTCCCTTTGCTCTTCTCTCCACACACGCACAAACAAACAAACATACAAACACACACACATACTCTTTCTCTTCCTCCCTTTCTCTCTCTCTTTCTCCCCCCCTCTTTTTCTCTTTAGCTATCTATCTCTCTATATCTTCATTCTTTTAATTTCCATCCATCAAATCTCTCGTCTTTAATTAAAAACAAAATAAGACAATTGGTGTGCTGTCAATGAAGAAAGAAATATGAGATGAACAAACTTGAACAAAATTTGAAAAAAAAAATAGGATGATCCATTCAAAGGTAATGAATTTTCAAAGGTTCCATTTCCACTTGCGATTGGCATCCTTGAGTTGGCAACTCTAGCATAATCTGTGATGTTATACATTGAGAACTTTTCATGCAGTTTAGACACAGAATTTAACATTTTATTCATTTTTAAGAGAAAAGTAGACAATGGATCAACTAGATTAGTTCAAAAGAATGCATGCAGAATCAATATCCATAGCATATTTGAACAATCAAAGTAAAATTTTGTCCACTTTTCTAAAAAAAAAAAAGAAAATGTGAAATTCTGTGTACAAAGTGAATGTTCCCTGTGTTGGGAGCCAATTTGTGCCTGTAGGTTGCAAACTCAAGGAGCCCTTGTGGGGTGAAAATTAAAACTTTGACAGTTCGTTAATTTTTAACAGATTGACCGATTATGTTCAAATTTTCAGTTTGTTCATACTGTTTTCTCTCATTCACTGACAGTGCCCCAATGTCTAGGTAAAGTTCACCTTTGATCATTGATTTATGCATTACTTTATGATATTCATACCAGGAGTTTCGTATTACTAATTTTCTGGTGCTTAATAGCAATGTAATTTCAAATACAACCAAAAAGAATTTTTTTTCATTTGACATAATACATTGAAAATTTGCAAATTTCCCAGATAAAACCTTAATAACCAGACCCATCTTGCAGAGACATTAATTAGTATGGTTCAAACCGATGACCAAAAATAACAATAATTGACCTCTTCCCATAAACAAGGATGTCAACTGTTTCAGAGTATGAATGGGGTAAAACTTAAAATTTTAATAACAAAACAGCTGAACAAAAGTGAGAGGAAACATAGCAAGAACAATCACACTAATTTGAGATAATTGATCCATCGTCACACATTGTGCAAACATAGAACATGAGACAACTGATCAAATCTCTTCCAATTATTCTTCTCTATGATGGACCTCTTTCAAGAATCACTCTTTCAGCTTTCCGATACTTATGAAAGCCTAGCATTCAGAATGCATATTTAGGAACGGTTGGCATCTCTGCATTAAGCACAGCAAACATTCTGGGAATATTCTGGGAGGTTGGCATCCCTGCAAAATGGTTTTTAAATGTGTTTCTGCGCTTTCTATGAAGAAAATAAAAAAACAATTCACATGGTAGCCTGTGTAACTTAAAGAGTGCAAATACATGATCTAAATTACAATTCATTTCCAAATTTCTAGATGCCCCAGTCACATTGAAGTCTGGAAGCAACACGATTGAACTACTCCGAACAAAGAGTTGCGTAGTTTGTGTTGCTTCCGGGCTTCTATGTGACTGGGGCATTAAGATTTAATATTTACAAACATCAACAATGCTTTGAAGTCTTTGATTTTAAAATTAGATTATAAGAGAGTTAGATATCAGAGGTCTACATAAATGGGTCATATTTGCGATTTCAAACAAACAACATTTGTAAGTTAGGTTTTATTAAACGATATGTGTATGATTCAATATCAATATTTTTTTGAGCTAGGCATGACTGGATGATATATCAAAAGAAAAGATATAAATGCTGTTACAAGAAAGCTAGGGATCACTAGATGTGTACTGGAGTAAGCGAGTATTTCATGGCTCAAATTACTACTTTGTGAGATATTAATTTTAGCATTTTTGATGACATTACACATTGCAATTTATCCATGAATAAGATTTACAAGTGATCCTCAATTTTGTTTTGTACTTTCTGCCTTATCCATAATGGTTATTATAAAAAAGTACAAATAGGGAGTTAGGAGACATGTGCGTTGCTGATTGCCTCAATTTCTACTCATATACTTCACTACAAAGTGGATACCTCTGAAAATGATTGTGGATGGACACAGTCCGATGCAACTTTTAAAACTAAATTTTTGACAGCACAATTATTCACTTTGTCAATCAACCGTTACAAGAGGATCTTTTAAAGTAATGCAAACTTTGGAGATTTGGATTTGTATACGGTACAGTAGGTACGTAATGTACAAAGTTTGATTTACATATGACTAGCATCAATAATCACTGAACAGTTGGTTGAAAAATGTTCATGAAAAAATACAATCTAGATTAACGTTAAAACAGTCCAATTTCACCCCACTGTTCCAGTACATCATCAGCACACGATTAGCATTTTGATTTGCAGTCCAGTAATGGCAAATAAATAATATAAAATGGAAAATATTCATGTATGTGGATAGTGGCTCTGCACAGTAAACATCTACCGCTCTCCAGGCGAGGATTTCGTGATCAATTCTTCAATTTCAGCTCGAAAGAACATTACTTCGGATCATGAAATGTAACGTTTTGCCGTAGATCTTCAATAAAATTGGTCATCCGGTCAATTCTGACTTGATTCCACCAAGAAAGAATCAATATTGCAGCTGACTTTGAACGCATGTACTTGACGTATACGTATGAGAATTAGACATCCCGATTACGAAGTTCATGATGATCTGTATTGCAAAATAACATTGACTAATATCTGCTATGTTTGATATGGAGAATTCGTGAAGAAAGATTGCATCCTCTCAGTATCCCGCACAACATTTTTATCAGGTATTACTGTGATTTGAAAAAAAGTCTCCTGATGAGATGTGAGCATGTATTTGGTTGCCTTGATGCTAAATTTGAATTGCTATCCAGTGACCGGATAATAATACTGGAAGCGCTTTGAGCAGTCAAAACTGACTGGAAAGGTGCCATATAAATCCGCACTATTAGAATTCCTTCATGTTTTACTCCAACGCTTTCTGTTTGATGAATCCCTTTCACCAACTCAAGTACCCTGATTCGAAGACTGCGAAGAATTCAGGTTATGAAGTGCAAGGTCGGTCCATTTATCTTCCGAATTCTTCTCCCCTTCTTCCTTCCCTCCATCAACGTCGTTTGGGAGCTGGCTAGGAGGAACTTCGATGTCATCGTTGGGTAGCTTGTCCATCCTCCATTGGTCATCGACGATGTCGAGGAGACGGCCTTCCCTCATCACCTCAGAGTCCATCCTGTCCAAAAAGAAGAGTAATCACTGTGAACAGAAGGGACAATGGAAATGGAGAAAATAAAAAAAAATTAATTCATGCGTACATATATACATAGCTCCACATTTTTAGTCTACAGACTTTTTGATGAGTATTTTTTATCAATAAAACCAAATTGAATTTGAATTTGAATTTGAAATTGAAAATGGAAAAATAATCACTAAATATTTCTGACAAATACACTTTTATGGGTTTAAATGAGATTGCTGATAACATCATAAAAAGTACTGTATGAAGTGAAGTGCATGGCATATATCATAACACATGGATGCAAGTCGCCAATGACATGTGCATGAAAAATCATCATTGTGTGGGTGATATCGTTTGAATAATCACAAGTTTCTTTTGTTTGTTGTTCGTTATGCTTCATTTTGTTTTTTTGATCTGTTGGTCAGATTTTTCTGGGCTTTTTTGCAAAGCAAAACAAAATTCTGGCCAGGACCCAATCTTTGAACCGTTAAAGAGTAGGTAAAAGTGCCCTTGTTCGAAAATGCACCAATGATGATCTGTATAGTGATGATAAAAATAAATAAATAACAAAATGGTGGCTGGTGCGCAGTAATAAGCTGTAACGAAAACAACTCATTCCCTTCATTTTAGTTGGATTATTAACCAGTCACCACATATAGAGGCCATATCATGCTATCGTGCTCGTATCGCTGTCTGTACTAGGTAGATTTTATATAAAAGTTAATACGAGGCTATATGTCGCCAGCAATGAGCAATGACGAAACAGGCGGCATTGAATGGAGCTCTGGAGAGGTGACAGATAAGAAGATAATGCCCATATATACATCTTTATTTTTTCATCTAGGGCCTACTTTGATCTGGCAAGTGGGGCAGACCCGGAGAATAGCGACAAGATTGCGTGCGCGCGCCATGTAAAAGTTGCAAACATCGGCGGCTGAAGTCCAAAATACACACAGGTAACCATCCACAAAACAAGTCCAAAAGTGACTTTTATTACATTTTATAAACAGAATAATGGTTTAAATATTATTTTCTTTCCCCTCCTTCAATATTTCAAGAAATCGTTTGAAAATTTAATCGATTTTGGTGTTAAAAAGTGTAAACCTAACCAACTTTACCAAATGTTTGCTGGTCGAATCTGGTGCAAAAATCATCGCCGACGCACTGCCGTACGCTTCCATAGGATTGCACACAAATTGAATACATCGCGCGCACCTGGTCGCTATTCTCCGGGTTTACCGGCAAGTGGATTTTGAAAAGAAAAATTTTCGATCTCTTTGAGAACCCCGACTCTAGCTCTCTGAGACTCTGTGTCTCGCCATGACCATGGCATGGACGGTTCCAATCTAACAAGTAACAATGAGCCACACAAGAGTCAGTGTGTGGGCACGAGTACAAATCCATCTGAAATATGAGTAACCACAAACAGTATTAATGAAGGAAGATAAAATATTTTTACCTTTATTTTAAACGGTATGTTGATGGTAGTGACACCAAAATCGTACACGAACTCTCTTTCCCTCAGAATCAGCCTCTAAAATCAAGTTTTTAAGCGCAAAGTCCTCTGTTTTTCGTGTCTATGAATTCTATGGTGGCTCCCA